>SJYA01000375.1:2225302-2398225 GCA_006410615.1 Neotragus moschatus
TAGTCAAGGCTATGGTTTTTCCAGTAGTCATGTATGGATGTGAGAGTTGGACTATAAAGAAAGCTGAATGCAGAAGAATTGATGATTTTGAACTGTGCTGTTGGAGATTTTTGAGAGTCCCTTGGATTGCAAGGAGATCCAACCAGTCCTTCCTAGAAGAGATCAGTTCTGAGTGTTCATTGGAAGGACTGATATTGAAGCTGAAACTCCAATACTCTGGCCACCTGATGCGAAGAATTGGCTCATTGGAAAGGACCCTGACGCTGGGAAAGATTGAGGGCAAGAGGAGAAGGAGACGACAGAGGATGAGATTGTTGAATGGCATCACCGACTCAATGGACATGAATCTGGGCAAACTCCAGGAGTTGGCGATGGACAGGGCGGCCTGGAGTGCTGCAGTCCATGGGGTTGCAAAGAGTCGGACATGACTGAGCAACTGAACTGAACTGAACTGATGTGGTAAAAGAGTAATCATTGTATGGAAGGGGCATCCCAGGAGCACAGACAGGAGAACTTAATCAGCCTGGGCGTCAGGAGGATCTTTGATGATGAAAAAGTAAGCATTAACCTGGTGAAGGAGGGTTAAAAAAGGGACAGACTGCATCTCAGGGCATTGGGAAGGAGAAGCACTAGCAAAAGAATGAAGATGGGAACTGCATTGTGAGTAAGATCCACAAAGGTANCACAGACAGGAGAACTTAATCAGCCTGGGCGTCAGGAGGATCTTTGATGATGAAAAAGTAAGCATTAACCTGGTGAAGGAGGGTTAAAAAAGGGACAGACTGCATCTCAGGGCATTGGGAAGGAGAAGCACTAGCAAAAGAATGAAGATGGGAACTGCATTGTGAGTAAGATCCACAAAGGTAGGGATTGTTGGAATAGCACTGTTGAGGAGATGGAATTGGTGTGACAGGCAAGGGCTGCAGCAAGGCTACCCTTGTGATTGCGTTTTCCCGTTGAGCTACACGGTCCTGTTTCCCTCAACATGCTGTCAATCCTCAGAGCCATGAGAGCCTCCCATGGCCTAATATCCTCAACCTTTGGGCTCCTCTAGGACAGGTACTTGTCATACATGAATCCTCAGTCTCTAAAACCAGGTTTAAAGAAGAGGGTGAATAAATGATGCTGAATAAACTAATTACCACAAGTTTGATGATAAGCTTCTCTTGACTTGGATAACTTAACTGCAAATTATTAAAAAAAAAAAAAAGTCCTGGTCTTAGACACGGGACACACAGGGTCTCATCCATTCTACTGATGATACTTTTGGCTATATCACCTCATAGCTCAGTTGGTAAAGAATCTGCCTGCAATGCAGGAGACCCCAGTTCAATTCCTGGGTTGGGAAAATCTGCTGGAGAAGGGATAGGCTACCCACTCCAGTATTCTTGGGCTTCCCTGATAGCTCAGTTGGTAAAGAATCTACCTTCAATGCGGAAGACCTGGGTTCGATCCCTGGGTTGGGAAGATCCCCTGGAGAAGGGAAAGACTATCCATTCCAGTATTCTGGCCTGGAGAATTCCATGGACTGTATAGTTCATGGGGTCACAGAGTCAGACACAACTGAGCAACTTTTACTTCACCATAAAAAGAGATATAAGGATAGATTTAACTCTAAATTTTTCCTTCTTGAAAAGTGTCTCTTCTCTAAGTTGCAGGTAGCTTCTATTTTAAAACTGTATGTAGTAGAAAAGGCTATTACAAAACTCAACCCCACCCAACCCCTTTCTCTCTGAAGCCCCACACTCAAGGCTATCTGCTGACAAGGCAGTTTGGAATCTTGGCCTGATCTGAAAGGTAGTTGGCTCTCCTCATGGTCACAGAATGGTTCGTAATTACAGAGCGAGACTGGCCTAATGCCTTCAGTTATCCACAGATGATGTCCAAACACCTCAGCATGTTGGGGAAGGCTATTCATATTCAGCTCCCAGCCAGATACCCCATGATACCCCTCTTCTCACTACTCAGTGTCCTCATTGTCTTCAAACCCATGTTGTTTCTCTCCTCTTGGCCTGTGTTCAGTTCATTTCAGTCGCTCAGTCATGTCTGACTCTTTGCAACCCCATGGACTGCGGCACACCAGGCCTCCCTGTCCATTACCAGCTCCCAGAGCTTGCTCAAACTCATGGCCATCAAGTTGATGATGCCATCCAACCATCTCATCCTCTGTCATCCCCTTCTCCTCCCGCCTTCAATCTTTCTCAGCATCAGGGTCTTTTTCAATGAGTCAGTTCTTTGCATCAGGTGGCCAAAGTATTGGAGTTTCAGCTTCAGCATCAGTCCTTCCAATATTTAGGACTGAATATTGAATGAATGAATATTCATTCAGGACTGATGTCCTTTAGGATTGACTGGTTTGATCTCCTTGCAGTCCAAGGGACTCTCAAGAGTCTTCTCCAACATCACAGTTCAAAAGCATCAATTCTTCGGCACTCAGCTTTCTTTATGGCCCAACTCTCATATCCATACATGACTACTGGAAAAACCATAGCTTTTACTAGACAGACTTTTGTTGGCAAAGTAATGTCTCTGCTTTTTAATATGTTGTCTTTTCTCTTCCTCGCCCCATTCATCCATCCATCTAGTGAATTCCTACTTGACCTTTAACACCCAGTGGAAAGGACCCCTCTGGGAAGTTGTTTAGTCACCGCCCCTGTCTCCAGGCCTAACTTTCACTCTCTCCCTCCTCAGTACCTTGTACAGTCCCTGTCATTGCATTATCACAGTGCTCACTCCTTCATGTGCTGGTTCCCCTACTAGACTGACCTCCTTGAGGGCAAGGATCTAGGACACATCTCAGAAGCATAACCATGCATGTTGAATGGCAGCTGAACAGCCCTAAATCCAATATACTGAACTGACTGTACATCAAAGAACTGACCATTAGCCCCGGTCCTGCCCATATTCCCCTTCCCCCAACACACACACTACTGTATTTGGAGATGCAGAGCTCAGAGCTGCTTTTAGAATGACAGATGATATTTGCCATTGGCTGATTATCCTCTGTTTCAGCATCAGTGCTGCATAATGTGGCTTGTAGGGATTATGTGTAAATAATTATTTGGTGTAGCACTTAACAGTAACTGCATGGCTAGGGCAGCATTTCTTCAATCTTTATGAAGAATCCTCTAATCCTCTTTTGTAAATGTAAATAGAAAACTGTATTAAAAAGTAATCCGGTCAAAAAAGTTTGAGAAAGTCTGAAGACTTTATTAGCATATTAAAGGTTCAGATGTCTGGTGCTAAAAAACAAGCCTTAATTTTGTTTCACACAGGGCTTCCAAAGCACAATGTTAAGGAATGGACACTGAATGAGAAGTCAGAAGACCTGAGTTCTCATTTCCTCTCTGCCAGTAATGCAAATGCATGATTTTGAATCAGACACTTCCACTTTTGGAGCCTCAAATTCCTCATTTGTTTATTGAATGGATTAAAAAAAAAAAACAAAGCTAAAATGACATGTCTGGATTAGATAATTTCTAGGAGCCAGCCCTCTAATCCCCATTTTCTGTCCTGCTTAGAAGGGATGAATAACTCTGCTGGGCCTTTGCTGGGCTAAAAGGCTTACACAGGGGGTACTTAGCTACATGGTCTCAGCTCAGCTCTGCCTCGCCCCCGTAACAGCTGGGCAGGAGCTAGCATGTTCTCCTAAATGCAGCTGTTTCCTGTGGAAGGTTAGATCTGACTGGACATTATCTGGCAGTTCTGAGCTGGTTGTGCCAACTCCCGGACAATCTTTCTATTTTTATTTGTTCCAGGACAATCTTTAACGTTGTAAGAATCAGCCATCCACTTTTCTTCTCTTCCTTGAAAGGAAATCCCCATTGCAGGAATCATTGCCCCGAATATCCAAAAAACAGTAAATCTGACAGTAAAGGGAAACTCTGGATTAAGGGAGAGCTGGTGGGTAGGAGAGATTTGATAGCAATCACCAATCAGGACCCTTAAAACACCAAGTACCTGCCAGGGGACCAGGCCCCTCAAGAATGTAGTGAAGAGAGTAAGGACCAAAATTCCCCTGGTTTTTAGATAAAACAGCCAGACTGGTTCTCTTTAAAGTGCATTTGTGGAAAGGAAAGTATAGCTGGCTCAAGTCAGGTTTTGTAACCATGGAGTTCATGTGGACAGGGGTCAGCCCATTGGTATTTCCTGCTGATGGGGGCCCTGTTAGCATGATACTGTGTTCAAAACAGAAAGTCCGCACTTGCTGCTTTGAAGGGTAGCCTCCAAATGGCGACCTTTTAAGACATTACATATAAACAGAGTGGTGGTTCCCTCTGGATATCATCTCAACAAAGTCAGAAATGCCATTACTCAGAATATTCTGTAGCCAGGATTTTCTTCTTTTGTAAGGTACCACCACTCCAGGATCCTCCCTAGTTTCCTTTCCTCTGTCCTAAAAAATTAAAGGGCATTCATTCCTAGAGTCAAATGACTAAACAAAACAACTGGGACTTCCCTGGTGGTCCAGTGGCTAAGAGTCTGAGCTCCCAATGTAAGGGGCCGGGGTTCAATCTCTGGTCAGGGAAGTGGATCCCACATGCCAAAACTAAGAGTCTACATACCACAACTAAAGAGCCTGCATGCCTCAAGGAAGAGGGAAGACTCTCCACGTGCAACTAAGACCCAGCACAATCAAATAAGTAAATATTAAAAAAAAAAAAAAAAAGCAAAAACAATTTAGTGTTCTTTCCTTTATTTAGGGGAAAGCAATCCATGGGCTGGGGAAGTACAGGGCCTCACCAGCAGGGGAGGGCTCTTCCCAGGGATTTTTGACAAGAGCAAATTTTGTGTTAGAAGCAGCAATGTGGAAACAAGGCATGATCGGCTAGTAGGTTCTATTTTCCAGGGTTGGATAAACCAACTAAATCTGAGCTGGAGGACTGAAATTGGTATTAGATTTCCTTGGCAGTGAGGCCTTTTCTATAAGGGCTGCTCACTTAAGCTTAGATTTGAGGGCTGGGTCACTGGGCAGCCTGCATTTTGTGGGTCCTGATAGAGGAATTAGTTTTATTGCTGTGTTTCAGGTCTGGCACTGGCATCATGGTATGACATGGAGCCTGAGAGAGTGTATATAGTATACCTCTTATAGGGATTGGATCCAAAAGTTAATGTCTAAGGCAAAAATCAAGTATTATAAGAAATAACCTTTGAAGGACTTCCCTGGTAGTCCAGTGGTTGGGAGTCCATCTGCCAATGCAGGGGACATGGGTTTGATCCCTGGTCTGGGAAGATTCCACCTGCCTCAGAGCAACAAAGCCCATGCGCCACAACTACCGAGCCTATGCACCCTAGTGTCTGTGCTCTGCAACAGAAGAAGCCCAAGCATCACAACTGGAGACAGTAGCCCCTGCTCACTGTAACTAGAGAAAGCCCACACATAGCAACCAAGATTCTGTGCAGTCAAAAATAAACAATAATTTTCTTAAAAAAGAAATACCCTTGAAAATATTTATAATAGTCCTCAAGGGTGGTGAAATGGTCACACCAAAAGAAGCACCAGGACAGCTGAAGGATCTGGGTTTAACTGAAGGATTCTGCCATTCATCTCACACTTCTCCAGGCCATTGACTCAATATGTGGAATGATACTAGTTAAATTACCATTTCAGAGTCTTGTTTGTCTTGTTCTGTTTCAGCTGAAATTAAATTTGTGTAAGCTAAATATATGTATGACACTCATTTGAAATACATAGAAAAATATCTACATTCATCTTGCTAACCAAGGTTACACCCCAGGAGAAAACTAGGATTGGGGATGAAACAGGAGGGAATGAGGCACGGCATGACCTTTGAAAGAATGGCATAGACCAAGGACACAACATAAACTGATTAGAACCAAATGAGTCCAAGATGACAGACAAGTCTACTTCCACTAGACCTTGAGACTCAGTATACACTCATTGTAACACATCAGCAAGCTAAGTGACACCAATAGGTGCCATGACAGGTCCAATGTGCCAACTATCAAAGATGAAAAAATGGGCCATGGCCCAATTCCTGGAACTCTCCACCCTTTCCCCAAAATAGTTGGAATAATCTTCCCACTCATTAACCTGTGAAACTGCCCAGACCGTAAAAGCTAACCACATCACATTTTAAGGTTGCACTCTCCCCCTGAAATGACCCATGCTCCTATCTGTGGGATGTGTTTCTCTCTAAATAAATCCACTTCTTACATATCACTTTGTTTCTCAATGAATTCTTTCTGTGATGAGACAGCAAGAGGCTGAGATCCATTAGGTTCTGAAACTAGGTATGTGATCTCAGTTGAAAGGAAGACTGTGGGTTTTGGCTGGCTTTGAGTCCTGGTCTCATGGATTCAAGTCCCAGTACAGGTTTCCTGTGAAATCTGTATGCAGGTCAAGAAGCAACTGTTAGAATTGGACATGGAACAGTGGACTGGTTGAAAGTGGAGAAAAGAGTACATCAAGGCTGTATATCGTCACCCTGCTTATTTAACTTACATGCAGAGTACATCATGCAAAATGCCAAGCTGGATGAAACACAAACTGGAATCAAGATTGCCAGGAGAAATATCAATAACCTCAGATAGGCAGATGATACCACCCTTATGGCAGAAAGTGAAGAACTAAAAAGCCTCTTGATGAAAGTGAAAGAGGAGAGTAAAAAAGTTGGCTTAAAACTCAACATTCAGAAAACTAAGATCATGGCATCTGGTCCAATCACTTCATGGCAAACAGATGGGGAAACAATGGAAATAGTGACACACTTCATTTTCTTGGCTCCAAAATCACTGCAGAGGGTGGCTGCAGCCTTGAAATTAAAAGACCCTTGCTCCTTGGAAGAAAAGCTATGACCGACCTAGACAGCATATTAAAAAGCAGAGACTTTGCTAACAAAGGTCTGTCTAGTCAAAGCTATAGTTTTTCCAGTAGCTATGTATGGATGTGAGAGTTGGACCATAAATAAGGCTGAGCACTGAAGAATTGATGTTAATGAACTATGGTGTTGGAGAAGACTCTTGAGAGTCCCTTGGACTGCAAAGAGATCAAACCAGTCAATCCTAAAGGAAATCAACCCTGAATATTCATTGGAAGGACTGATGCCAAAGCTGAAGCTCCAATACTTTGGCCACCTGATGTAAAGAGTCGACTCATTAGAAAAGACCCTGATGCTGGGGAAGATTAAGGCAGGAGGAAAAGGGGATGACAGAGGACCAGATGGTTGGATGGTACTACCAACACAATGGACATGAGTTTGAGCAAGCTCCGCGAGATGGTGATGGACAGGGAAGCCTGATGTGCTATAGTCCATGGGGTCACAAAGAGTCGGATGCAACTAAGCGGCTGAACAACAATTACAACAGCATATGGGTTCAAATCACAGTCTGAGGTGAATGGTTTCAGGGATGCTAAACAAACAGTAGGTCAAAGAGGATCTCAGCCTTCTCTGTAATTTTTTTAAATTTTTATTCAACACAGAAAACATATTCACACTTTTCTTGTGTAATGTGTAATGACCGTGACTACACGTGGTTCACTATCAGAGGGAGACAGGCATGAAAATAAACAGCAAGACAGCATCATAAGTGCCATAACAGCATTTATGGGAGGCCACAGTGTGGTGGGGGGAGTGTGATTGATTTCTCCATGTTAATCACGTCCCTATTCTTTTGTGCTCTGTTCAAGGAAACACGGTTGAAGCCTTGATTATCTTGCTTCAGTTCAGTCCAGTTCACTTCAGACTCTCAGTCATATCCGACTCTTTGCAACCCCATGGACTGCAGCACACCAGGCCTCCCTGTCCATCACCAGCTCCCGGAGTTTACCCAAACTCATGTCCATTGAGTTGGTGATACCGTTCAACCATCTCATCCTCTGTCGTCCCCTTCTCCTCCCTCCTTCGATCTTTCCCAGCATCAGGGTCATTTCAAATGAGTNTCCGGGAGTTGGTGATGGACAGGGAGGCCTGGCGTGCTGCGATTCATGGGGTTGCAAACAGTCAGACACAACTGAGTGACTGAACTGAACTGGCTGGATATGCTACATTTCTGGTCAAATGGAGCATTTACAGGGACATGAAAGTTATCTAAATTTTCAGTTGCTGACATGGGACCCTGAGCAGGAGTGGCCTAGAAATTTATTTCAACATGTATTTGCATATTTTATATACATGTTTTTATATGCATCCATATTTATGTATAGGTATATATTCTATGTATGTATACCATGTATAATGTATAAGGATATGAGACTTTCCTAGCAGTCCAGTGGTTAAGACTTCACCTTCCAATACAGGTTGTCAGGTTCAATCTCTGGTTGGGGAGCCAAGATCCCACATGCCTTGTGGCCAAAAAACCAAAATATAAAACAGAAATAATACTGTAGCAAATTCAATAAAGACTTTAAAAATGGTCCTTCTAAAAAAATCTTAACTGTATAAGGATATGCATAGTGCTTTTTCATGGAATCTGAAGACAGAAATACAGTAAAGCTGTAGGAAGGGGCTAGAAAATGGGGCTGCAGAGGCATTGAGACGTCTCCTGGCATGTTCACTGAGCTCGTCCTTCCTCCCCTCCCCCTCCCCTTTCCCCTCCCCTAAGCTTATATAGCTATTATTACTCTCCTGAGTGACTGACTGATGGATCTGGTTCCAATCAGTTCTGAGTCAGGGCTGATTAGATCACAAATCCCAGTTCCTGGCTTGGGTAAGGTGCCCATCCTGGCCAGTGAGCTATTACAGGCAGAGGAAATGAGATACAGAGCTGGCTGCTAGCGCCTGTTCTTTGTGAGAAAGGAGATATACATTATAATTTATGACCAGGGACTGGAAATCAATCTGGACTGGGTTATCAATGCTGCATCAAGAAAACAAACATGACCAAATGTGAACAACTATAACCAAAATCACCTTAATCATGACTTAAAAAGATAAACAAAACAAGGACCTTTCTTGGAAGCGCGTTTAGATGGAGAAATGGAAGTAGGACTTGATGGCAGTAAAAAAAAAAAAGAAAGAAGAAGAAGGGATGAAGAGAATCCTTGTGTTTGATACATGGAAGCTGAGCAGCAGGACAGTGTGACTAACAGAAACGAGAAGGGAGAGAGAAGGGCAACCAGGGCCATTGCCTTGCTCCCTAGAAGAGAATCTCCCCTAATTACTTCCATGGAAGCATTTTGTAATCCCTTCCTCTTCCAACATTCTAATTTTAAATAAGGTCCATGTGTTTGATCTCTCACTTTCTTGCCTAATTAAAGGATAGCATTTAAAAGAAAATAAATAGCAATGGCACTTATTAAGAGCCTACTAAATGCCCACTGTTTATATAATTTATCTTCTTACAACAATGTTGCAAGGCAGACATTGCTGTCCCCATTTTACAGACGTGGAAAATGAGTCTCGGTGATGAAGAAACTCTGTCCCAAGTCACATGGCCATTAGACTCTGACAGGAGTCTGACTCCGACTCAGCACTGACACTATACCTCAGTGTCCTGTATGGTGGAATGAGGAACTGTGTCAGCTTCCCATTGCTGCCATAATAAATGATCATAAAATGAGAGTCTAGAATGAGGCTAATCAACCATCTTATAGTTCTATAAGGCAGAGTCCTAAAGTTATGGGGTTGGCCAGACTGCATTCCTTCCAGAGACTCTGGGGAGAATGTGCTTCCTTGCCTTTTCCAGCTTTTATAAGTCATCTGCATTTCTTGGCTCATGGCCCCTTCTGTCTTCAAAGCTATTTGTTGTCTTCAAATCTCTAACTCTGCTTCCCTCTTCTCTCACTCTAATTCTCTTGTCTCCTTCTTATAAGGACAATTACACTGGGCCCACCAGGTAATCCAGAATAATCTGTCCACCTCAAAATCCTTAACCTGAATCACACCTGCCAAGTCCCTTTTGCCATGTAAAGTAACATTTCACAGGTCCCAGGATTAGGATGTGGACATTTTTGGGGACCATTATTTTGCCTCCCACATGAACCTTATCTGTGTCATTGACGACTATATCTCCAGTATCTAGCCAATATTTGTTACCTATAAAGTGCTCAAGAAATATTAAGTTGATGAATGAGGAAAAGTAAACTAGATTAACTTCAAATTTTATCCTCTCCTTCTTTTATTTTTAATTTTAGTTTTTGGTTCATCTATCTTATGATATAATATGACCAGAGGGACATCTATGGCTGAGCAATCAACACAATCAACCCCAGGTCCTCCAATCAACCCCAAATTTAAAAATGGACAGCCTTTGATACCAGAGTCTATCTTCTAAGGTTGAGAGTAGTTCTAGTTTGTAAAGTGCAAACTGACTGCCTGTGACCTACAGTGGAGAAGGCTTCAAAACTCTAGGTTAAAAAAAAAACTACAAACAACCCAATTTAAAAATGGGCAAAGGACTTGACACTTCTCCAAAGAAGATAGTCAAATGATCAATAAACATGAAAAGATGGTCAACATCATTAGCCATCAAGAAATACAAAAATCAAAACTGCAATGATATATCACTTTATACCCATTAGAAGATCTATAATAAAATTTAAAAAAATAAAATATTTCATTAAAGATGTGGAGAAATTGGAAATCTCATGCATTTCTGGGAATGTAAAATGGTACAGCTGCTGTGGAAAACAATTTGGCAATTCCTTGAAAAGTTAAACATAGAATTACCATATGGCCCAGTAATTCCATTTCTAAGTATAAACCAAAAAGAATTTAAAACAAGGACTCAGTGTCAACATTCATAGCAACACTATTCACAACAGTCAAAAGGTAGAGACAATCCAAATGTTCATTAACAAATGAGTGGATAAACAAAATCTGATATATACATACAATCAGATATTTTACCATAAAAATGAAGTTTGGACACACCCCACAACACAGATGAACCTTGAAAACATTATGCAAAGTGAAATAAGCCAGACAAAAGAACATATATTGGATGATTTCACTCCCACGAAATAACTAGAATAGGCAAATCCACAGAGACAGAAAGTAGATCAGAAGTTACTAGGGGCTGGGGAAGTAGGGAAGGGAAATTATTGTTTAATAGGCACAGAATTTCTTTTTGGGGGAGATGAAAAATTTTGGAAACCTTGGCTATGGTTGAACAACATTGTGAATATACTTAATGCCACTGAACTGCACATGTAAAAATAGTTAAAATGACAAAACTGAGGTTATATATATTTTACCACCATTTTTAAATAGAAGTAAAAAGAAGATAAATGAATAAACCATGAACATTTTCTACCAAGGAAAGAAGAGCTTTTAGTGAAATAACACAGCCACAGTGTAAAAAGCCTAAGTCCTCAGAAAACAAACTTATGGTTACCAAAGGGGGAAAGTGGAGAAGGGATAAATTAGGAGGTTAGAATTAACGTATACACACAACTATATAAAAATAGATAATCAACAAGGGCCTACTGAATAGCACTGGGAACTCTACTCAACATTCTGTAATAAGCTATATAGGAAAAGAATCTGAGAAAGAATCAATCTGCGTGTGTGCTTAGCTGCATCACTTTGCTGTACACCTGAAACTAACATAGCATTGTAAATCAACTATTGTCTAATATAAAATAAAACTTAATTTTAAAAAAGTGTAAATCTTATGAATCCCAAGATCATAAAAGACAAAATGTTTAATTACAGAGGCTTGGGGCAGAAAAAATATATACTCTGAGATCTTTGTAGTGTAACATAGGGAACAGCTCAACTAGTTTTATCAACTCTTATCAGCCTTAGGGGAAGACCTGGGACTAATATATGGTGAAGTTGTTTCACAATCTACTGATTTTAGAGTTTAACAAAACAAACCAGGAAGGATAAGCACTGGCAGGTGCTACGTCTTACATCTGCCTGAAATTTAAGACAGTGGGAACAGAGTGTACTCTGGACATATTAGAAGGTAAAAAGTAAGGAATTTTGATGAGGATGTGGCAAAAAGAATCCCAAAGGTCTTTAAAGCAAACAACAGAACCAATTATATTCAGAAAATTTTAATATGTAATCATAAAAAAGGGCATCTCTGGCGGCTCAGTAGTAAAGAATCTGCATGCCAATGCAGGAGGTGCGGGGTTGAATCCTGGATTAGGAAGATTTCCTGGAGAAGGAAGTATTCTTGCCTGGCGAAGTCATACAAAGATAGGCAGAATAAAGGGTAGAGTGGCAAGGACCTAACAGAAGCAGAAGAGATTAAGAAGAGGTGGCAAGAATACACAGAAGAATTATACAAAAAAAGTCTTAATAACCCCGATAACCATGATGGTGTGGTCACTCACCTAGAGCCAGACATTCTGGAGTATGAAGTCAAGTGGACCTTAGGAAAACTCAGCAGTGGCCACAGGACTGGAAAAGAAAAGTTCTCATTCCAATCCCAAAGAAAGGCAATGCCAAAGAATGCTCAAACTACTGCACAATTGCACTCATCTCACATACTAGCAAAGTAATACTCAAAATTCTCCAAGTCAGGCTTCAACAGTACATGAACGAAGGACTTCCAGATGTTCAGGCTGGATTTAGAAAAGGCAGAGGAAGCAGAGATCAAATTGCCAACATCCATCTGACCATCGAAAAAGCCCGAGAGTTCCAGAAAGACATCTATTTCTGCTTTATTGACTATGCCAAAGCCTTTGACTGTGTGGATCACAACAAACTGTGGAAAATTCTTAAAGAGATGGAAATACCAGACCACCTTACCTGCCTCCTGAAAAATCCATATGCAGGTCAAGAAGCAACAGTTAGAACTGGACATGGAACAACAGACTGGTTCAAAATTGGGAAACAAGTATGTCAAGGCTGTATGCTGTCACTCTGCTTATTTAACTTCTATGCAGAGTACACCATGTGAAATGCCAGGCTGGATGAAGCACAAGCTATAATCAAGATTGATGGGAGAAATATCAATAACCTCAGATACACAGATGACACCACCCTTCAGGCAGAAAGAGAAGAACTAAAAAGCCTCTTAATGAAAGTGAAAGAGGAGAGAGAAAAAGCTGGCTTAAAATTCAACATTCAGAAAACTAGGATCATGGTGTCTGGTCCCATCACTTCATGGCAAATAGATGGGGAAACAATGGAAACAGTAAGAAACTTTATTTTCTTGGGCTCCAAATCACTGCAGATGGTGACTGCAGCCATGAAACTAAAAGACGCTTGTTCCTTGGAAGAAAAGCTATGACCAACCTAGACAGTGTATTAAAAAGCAGAGCCATTACTTTGCCAACAAAGGTCCATCTGGTCAAAGCTACAGCTTTTCCAGTAGTCATGTATGGATGTGAGAATTGGACTATAAAGAAAGCTGACCACCAAAGAATGATGCTTTTGAGCTGTGGTGTTGGAGAAGACTCTTGAGAGTCCCTTGGACTGCAAGGAGATCAAACCAGTCAATCCTAAGGGAAATCAGTCCTGAATATTCATTGGATGGACTGATGCTGAAGCTGAAACACCGATACTTTGGCCACCTGATGGAAAGAACTGACTCATTGGAAAAGACCCTCAGGCTGAGAAAGATTGAATGCAGGAGGAGAAGGGGACGACAGAGAGTGAGAAAGTTGGATGGCATCACCAACTTGAGGGACATGAGTTTAAGTAAGCTCTGGGAGTTGGTGATGGACAGGGAAGCCTGGCATGCTACAGTCCATGGGGTTGCAGAGTTGAGCAACTGAACTGAACCTGCAATGCAGGGGACCATGGGTTCAGTCCTTGGTTGGGGAAGTAAGATTCTACATGCCACAGAACAAGTAAGCCCTCATGCCACAGCTAGAGAATCCATGCGCTTTAATGCAAGATTCCACATGATGCAAGAAAGATCCCACATGCTCTCGCGCCTGCAGGTCAGCCATCAGTTCTACTTTCACTTGGGTCCAGTGCCCAAGAGCCTTGTGTACTTTTGTTCTCAAGTTGCTCCATTTGTGGACCATGGTCAACACATTCAGAGTCTGGAGGACGGAGCAATATATTTCTTTTCTGCTGCTGCGCAGTTTCCTTTTGGATGGGTAGGCAGGCACCTCTTCTTGTCCTCCGCCTTTTTCTACACCCTCCCACCCCGCCTACACTCACCCCTCAGAAGCCTGTCCTGCTTCATCCTACCCACACCTTCTGTCTTCAGGCCAGTGGGATCCATTTGCAAACTACCTTTGCTGTGGTCCTCATACTCTTAAAAGAAGAAGGATCATTTAAAAGAAAAGCTTCTGTCTTGCTAATATTGACTGCCTTGAAAATGAATGTGCTAGATAATTTATTATTAAAGGCAATATTATGAGTTGAGGAGTCTGATTGACTCAGAGGGGGATTATAAACCCTTCATTGCCATGAGCAACCTTTAGCTTTCACACCACTGGTGCTAGGAAGCCAGGTTTCAAACAGGCTCAAAATGGGTAGCATATGATTCCAGAGAGTCTTAAATCATTCAACAAAGTATGCACATATTTGAAATTTAGCAAGCTGCTTCCTTAAGATTCTCATAGCAGATGGTGACTATGTCTTTTTAGCTTAAATCCTCCTCCTCCTTGTTGACATGAGAATGGAAGAAGCAAGCAGATGAGACAAAGACAGAGAATCCCAGATGGCTGTACCACATCTCACTGGCAGAGACTCAAGTCCTTAATGTTTCCTTATATCAAGCAGAAATTCACTTCCTATGGATCAGGTCTGTATTTTGAAGCCTACAGAGAAAGAACTTTTTCTTCCCAATGACAAACCTTAGGTTTTTGTTCTAACAGAGGAAAATGCCCATTTCCTTGATATACATATATGTTCACTATGCCAGTTTCCAGCCTCTCATCATCCTGATCCTTCTAATTTACTCAGATTTGACAATATACTCTCTTTTTTCCACAGTATGATTTTTCAAATGAGATATAATGGACATGTAACATGATATTAGTATCAGGTAATAAAGATTTGATATTTATATATAGTGAAATGATCACAATAAGCCTAGTTAACATCTGTCACCATACATAGTTAAAACATTTTTTTTTTCTTGTGATGAGAACTTTGAAGAGCTATTCTCTTGGCAACTCTCAAACACAGTTTGATAATATACTTTTTAAAATATGGCACTAGGAGTTGAAATATTTTTCTTGGGAAAGAGGAGTGATGTGTACATATGATATCTGACAAGCAGGAGAGAGAGATGGAGATGATTTTAAGAAAGTGAGCTCAAGGACCAGAAAGATATTGAAGGTAGCACTGATGATATTGGGTGTTGAAAAGCTGGGAATACTTGTTCAAGTGAAGATAATTTGGCATTGGCTGTGCTTTCTGGTGAGAAACAAGAAGCACAGATCTACAGGAAGAATAAGAGACTAGAACTGAAAGTATAGATTAAAGGGTCTGTAGCCTAGACATAGGTAGTACTAGCTAATTCACTGAGAAAGGGGGAGAACTCCCACTTGAGAGTTCTTAGGATGATCAGGCTGTGCCAGATATTCTCCTGGTATTAGTATCATCTACCTTTATAGTTTGTAAGGTGAGAATTACTGCCTTCACCAGGCAAGTAAGGCAGATAAAGGTTATGTAACTCGCCCAAGGCCACTCAGTTAGTAACTGAGCGAAAGTGAAAGGTCTCGGAATCCAACTCAGGCAACTTCTCAGCGAGAAGTGTGATGAGTGCCTCAGGAACTTGTTCCCAAGCTAGCGGTGTCACAGGTCAATCACTGAGTGCTCTTGCCTAAAGGTTTTGCAGGCGGTCTATAGGTGCAGATTTGAAAGTGAAAGTGAAGTCGCTCAGTCGTGTCTGACTTTTTGCTACCCCATGGACGGTAGCCTACCAGGCTCCGTGGTCCATGGGATTTTCCAGGCAAGAATACTGGAGTGGGCTGCCATTTCCTTCTCCAGGGGATCTTCCCAACCCAGGGATTAAACCCAGGTCTCCTGCATTGCAGACACGCTTTACCATCTGAGCCACTAAGGAAGCCCGTGTGCAGATTTAGTGCTTATGAAATAACAAAGTCCACAGTTTGCTGGGAGGCTGTATAGCATAGAACTTAATGGTTAGGAACTCAGGCTTTAGAGAGACCTGGCTTCAAATCATAGTTCTGCCCTTTGCCTACTGGATGTTCATGGGAATATGTCTCCAACCTTAATTTCTTCATCTATGAAATGATATTAGTAATACCAATTTTATAGCATTGTTGTGAGGCCTAAAGGAGATCATGTTTGTAATGTATGTATTCATATATCTATGTAAGTAAAATGTATATGACGAGTTTATAGTTGAATCTAAAAAAAAAAACAAAACAGAAATGAATATAACAAACAAAAACAGACAGGTATAGACAATAAACCAGTGGTTACCAGTGGGGAGAGAAGTCGGGGAGGGGCATTTTGAATTAGGGAATTTAGAAGTACGAACTACTAGGTCTAAAATAAATAAGATATAAGGATATATTGTACAACACAGGGAATATAGTCAAGATAATGATTTTACAAGGTATATAATCCATAAAAATAATGAACCACTGTTGTACAACTTTATTTGTTGTACAACTTTATTGTACAACTGTACTTTAATAGAGTATTTATATAGAAGTGCTTAAATAGAAAGGATTCAACAAAATGTAGCTCTTTCTTTTGATTTTGATCTTTTCTTGTCCTTTATGTCTTTTTGTGATTTTTTTTAATATTTTATTTTTTACTGAAGTAACATTGGTTTATAACATTACATGTTTCATGCACACAACATATTTCTTCTTTTGTATGCACCACATGCATATCAATCCCAAAGAAGGACAATGCCAAATAATGTTAAAACTAACATACAGTTGTGCTTATATCACATGCTAGCGAGGTAATGCTCAAAATCCTTCAAGCTAGGCTACAACAGTACGTGAACCAAGAACTTCCAGATGTACAAGCTGGATTTAGAAAAGGCAGAGAAACCAGAGATCAAATTACCAACATCCACTGGATCATAGAAAAAGCAAGAGAATGCCAGAAAAACATCTACTTCTGCTTCATTGACTATGCAAAAGCCTTTGACTGTGTGAATCACAACAAATTGTGAAATATTCTTAAAGAGATGGGAATACCAGACCACTTTACCTACCTTCTGAGAAACCTGACTGCAGGTCAAGAAGCAACAGTTAGAACCCGACATAGAACAATGGATTGGTTCAAAATCAGAAAAGGAGTACATCAAAGCTATATACTATCACCTGGCTCATTTAACATCAAGCAAGATGCCAGGCTGGATAACTCACAAACTGGAATTAAGATTGCTGGAAGAAATATCAACAACCTCAGATATGCAGATGATGCCACCCTTATGGCAGAAAGCAAAGAGGAACTAAAGAGCCTCTTGATGAAGGTGAAAGGGGAGAGAGAAAAAGCTGGCTTGAAACTCAATATTCAAAAAATTAAGATTATGGCATCTGGTTCCATCACTTCATGGAAAATAGATGGGGGGAAAAAATGAAAACAGTGAGAGACTTTATTTTCTTGAGCTCCAAAACTCAGCGCAGATGGTGACTGCAGCTGTGAAGTTAAAAGACCCTTGCTCCTTGGAAGAAAAGCTATGACCAACCTAGTCGCCAAAGATCTGTCGTCAAAGCTATAGTTTTTCCAGTAGTCATGTATGGCTGTGAGAACTGGACTATAAAGAAGGCTGAGTGTTGAAAAATTGATGCTTTTGAACTGTGGTATTGGAGAAGATTTTGAGAGTCACTTGGACAGCAAGGAGATCCAACCAGTCAATCCTAAAGAAAATCAGTCAATAATCATTGGAAGGACTGATGCCAAAGCTGAAGCTCCGATACTTTGGCCACCTGATGGGAAGAGCTGACTCGTTAGAAAACACGCTGATGCTGGGGATGATTGAAGGCAGGAGGAGAAGGAGGCAACAGAAGATGAGATGGTTGGATGGACTCACTGACTCAATGGACGTGAGTCTGAGCAAACTCTGGGATATGGTGAAAGAGAGGGAAGCCTGGCATGCTGCTGTTCATGGGTTTGCAAAGAGTCACAAAAAGTTAAATGACTTAGNGGGGTGGGGTGGGGATTGGTTCTATCCTGGTCAGGGAACTAAGATCCTGCAAGCTGCACAGTGTGGCAAAAAAATAAAAAATAAATTGCATTCTGAGGAATACAGCTGGTCCAGGGACCACAAAAAGATGTTCTTTTTGGTTTTTTAAAAAATAAGCATAAAAGAACATCTTTGCAAACATGGGCACAACAAAGGACAGAAATGGTATGGACCTAAAAGAAGCAAAAGATACTCAGAAGAGGTGGCAAGAATACACAGAACTATACAAAAAAGATCTTCATGACCCAGATAACAATGATGGTGTGATCACTCACCTCGAGCCAGACATCCTGGAATGCGAAGTCAAGTGGGCCTTAAAAACATCACTACGAACAAAGCTAGTGGAGTTGATGGAATTCCAGCTGAGCTATTCCAAATCCTAAAAGATGAAGCCGTTAAAGTACTGCATTCAATATGCCAGCAAATTTTGAAAATTCGGCTGTGGCCACGGGACTGGATAAGGCCAGTTTTCATTCCAATTCCAAAGAAAGGCAATGCCAAAGAATAGTCCGAACTACCACACAATTTTGCACTGTCACACACTAGCAAAGTAATAATCAAAATTCTCCAAGCTAGGCTTCAGCAGTAGGTGNTGCATTCAATATGCCAGCAAATTTTGAAAATTCGGCTGTGGCCACGGGACTGGATAAGGCCAGTTTTCATTCCAATTCCAAAGAAAGGCAATGCCAAAGAATAGTCCGAACTACCACACAATTTTGCACTGTCACACACTAGCAAAGTAATAATCAAAATTCTCCAAGCTAGGCTTCAGCAGTAGGTGAACCAAGAACTGCCAGATATTCAAGCTGGATTTAGAAAAGGCAGAGGAACCAGAGATCAAATTGCCAATATCCACTGGATCATAGAAACAGTAAGAGAATTCCAGAAGAACATCTACTTCTGTTTCATTGACTATGCCAAACTGTGGAAAATTCTTAAAGATATGGGAATACCAGACCACCTTACCTGCCTCCTGAGAAACCTGTATGCAGGTCAAGAAGCAAAAGTTAGAACTGGACATGGAACAACAGACTGGATCAAAACTGGGAAAAGGAGTATGTCAAGGCTGTATATTGTCACCTTGATTATTTAACTTATGTGCAGAGTACATCATGTGAAATGTCAGGCTGGATGAAGCACAAGCTGGAATCGAGACTCCTGGGAGAAATATCAATAACCTCAGAAACACAGATGACACCACCCTTATGGCAAAAAGTGAAGAACTAAAGAGCCTCTTGATGAAAGTCAAAGAGGAGAGTGAAAAAGTTGGCTGAAAACTCAACATTCAGAAAACTAAGAGCATGGCCTCTGGTCCCTCACTTCATGGCAAATAGATGGGGAAACAATGGAAACAATGACAGATTAATTTTCTTGGGCTCCAAAATCACTGCAGATGGTGACTGCAGCCATGAAATTAAAAGACGCTTGCTCCTTGGAAGAAATTGGCTTCCCTGGTGGCTCAGAGGTTAAAGCATCTGCCTGGAATGCAGGAGACTCGGGTTCGATCCCATTGAGGGAGGAGCCTGGTAGGCTACAGTCCATTGGGTCACAAAGAGTCGGACACGACTGAGTGACTTCACTTTCATATTTAAAAGCAGATACATTACTTTTCCAACAAAGGTTCATCTAGTCAAAGCTGTGGTTTTTTCTAGTAGTCCACGTATGGATGTGAGAGTTGGACCATAAAGAAAGCCGAGTGCTGAAGAATTGATGCTTTTGAACTGTGGTGTTGGAGAAGACTCTTGAGAGTCCCTTGGACTGCAAAGAGATCCAACAAGTCAATCTTAAAGGAAATCAGTCCTGAATATTCATTCGAAGGACTGATGCTGAAGCTGAAACTCCAATACTTTGGCCACCTGATGCAAAGAACTGACTCACTGGAAAAGACCCTGATGCTGGGAAAGATTGAAGGCAGAAGGAGAAGGGGACGACAGAAGATGAAATGGTGGATGGCATCACCAACTTGATGGACACGAGTTTGAGCAATCTCCCAGAGCTGGTGATGAACAAGGAAGCCTGGTGTGCTGCAGTCCATAGGGTTGCAAAGAGTCGGATACAACTGAGTGACTGAACTCAGATGAACTGAACTGAACTCACAGTTCACACTTTGAGAGCCACTGCAGTAGAGTGAAATGGGGGACCACGTGATCTAATGTAGATAAGGGGAGGCAGTAAGGATGGAGGAGGCTGACGGGCACAGAGGGTGTAAGTAAGGTTTATATTCCTTGTCTTCACAGTGAGCAGAAGTCTGCAATGGCTCCCTGCAAAGGATTAGCTGTTCTACTTCAGATTCTTTTCCCATACAGGTTATTACAGAGTATTGAGTAAACAATCATTTAATTGTCCCTCTCCTTCACCACCTCCAGGACAAAGACCAAGTCTGTTGGTCTCTTGTGTTAAGAGTGTCTGCCAGAGTCAGTGCTAAATACGCATTGAACACTAAGTATCCAACAAATACTTCAATGTTTAATCACTAGATTTAGTACCTCAAAAAGCATCAGAAGGCACTCTCAAGTGCGCTTACATCTTGAAGGCAAAAACACAAGGCAGCCCCTCCCCATGCAGTAGTGGCCTGGTCGTTGAGCATGCACCCTCTTGCTCCTACTTCCCTCCTCTCTGAGTCATTTCTTAGTACCCAATTCTTAGGCCTTCATTCTCCCTTGAGTTTAGACTTACCTTCACTATCTGTTTCTTCCTCTGTGCTGTGCTCAGTCATTCAGTTACGTCTGACTCTCTGCCGTGGACTGTAGCCTGCCGGGCTCTTTTGTCCACGGAACTCTCTGGGCAAGAATACTGGAGTGGATTGCTATTTCCTTCTCCAGGGCACTAATAACTTCTGCATCTATGCTTCTGGCTTGAGTAGCTGAAAGTCACACCCAGATCAGTGCCTGCCTTCTCTGAAGCTGACCTGCTCCGAATCCTGAGCTCAGTAGACGCTAGTCATTTCCACCACTATGGCTCCTGGGGCATGGTGCACGGCAGCCACACCAGGCTCTGTCATGCCAGACCTGGAATTAAATGATGGTATGAAAACTATAAAACAGCAGCAGCAAACTGCAGAGGGAGGGGAGTTTCTGGTTTCTGACAAATTAGTGAGAGCTGCTGGTTCCCTCTTTTCAAATTGATCCTTGAAAAAGATGGAGGGGTAAGACTCTCCTCACCCACACCCTCAGTTAATAATACCACCACATAGGTATGTGTATGTACTTAAGAAAACCAGGTTGTTTTGAAATGGTAATGGGGAAACAGGAGGAATGATCACAGCCTAGGGTTGGAGGGCAGCTATGAAAGGGTAAGTTAGAACAAAAAGGAGGAAAGAAATCCATCTGTGGAGACCAGGCATGGGGTACACTGCTGGTGTCGGGGCTCTGGGGCAAAATCCGAGTGGCGAAGCCACTGACTCACCTCGATCAGACTGAGGACTGATTTGCCTTAGATATTTTGTTTCTTCATTTTTCTTTCCATGATGCTTACTCCTAAGGATCATTTAATACCTATAGACTTACTGGCTCTCTCTTTACTCCTTTTTCAAATCTATTGTAAGAAATGCAGATTTTACACATTTACTTAGTAACAAGCATTAAGCTTCACAACTAACCAATATCATTTTAGAGCAGTGGCAAAACGTGTTTCATCTGACTTCTATTAAAGATTCAAGGCTCTGGCCAACTGCTGAGGCGTGAGGCATTTGCTCTATTCTTTGCAGTTACACCACTTACAGTAAATTTTCATGTTCTCAGCCAAATCATCAGAGCTGTCACTATACACACACTAATGAACACCCATGTGTGTAAGCGCATGTGAAATTTCTTCCTATCAAACCGTAGCCTTCTTGACTGTGATTTTCAAACAAGACGACAACATTAGAACATTGAGTCTCTAACATTTCTGTTGAAATTGAAAAAACTGGCTCTTAGTGGCACTGGATGTTAAAATGGCATTAAATCTAAGATATACCAAGGTCTATAGGCAGAACAAAACATTTCTATAGATACAAAATGAGAATGGTATTGGTCATCTATCAGAATATCAGATGGTGTATTTGAACTTCTATCTCCAAATATGTCCAGCTTATTTTAAACATTAAAGAATGAACTTTTGATGGACCACTAACAAGATGATTTAAATAAACCTCTCCATTTCACTGTATCTACCAGAGATATGTGGACAAAAGACTTGTTTATGTAATGATACCTACTGAAAGTGAAATTTGCTCAGTTGTGTCCAACTTTGTGACTCCAAGGACTATACAATCTATGGAATTCTCCAGGCCAGAATACTGGAGTGCCTGCTGTTCCCTTCTACAGGGAATCTGCCCAACCCAGGGGCTGAACCCAGGTCTCCTGCATTGCAGGCAGATTCTTTACCAGCTGAGCCACCAGGGAAGCGATGATACCTACTAAATAAGCTATATTCTATGAATATACAAAAAGGGAGTGTAAACAGGTAATGTATGAGGTGTAGATGGCTTTATCTTCAGTACACTGTGCAAATAATATTGTATTTACTAAACTCTGTGAATTTATTGTACATAGTTTCAGTACTTATATGAAATACTTAAAAACATCAAAAAAACCCTAATTATTATCATTAAAATTTCCTGCAAAGATCTAGACTCAGCAAGTAGGTTAAACAGGCAATATTCAGTCCATTTCATGGTGCTTAGTTCCAGCCCCTAGGGCAGGATTCTGCGTACACATGAAGGCATGTCCCAGGTATGTTCTCTCAAACTACAGTTAGGTTATGAGGAACAATCACATTCCACGATGACAGCCACAATGCACTTGCTGCCCCAAATAGAGTGTGGTACTTGAATGCACAGCGTGGTCCTGCAATGACACTCCTGGCTCACAGCACAAAACTAATGGGACAGGAGTCATCCTCAAACACAGATAGCTGCCCTGAACTGTTTTATGTTTTAGTCCATTCTCTTTCTGCTTAACTATTTGTGGAGAGTTATTCACTATAGCTTTACATAACACCTGTCCCCAATCTTTAAGTAGGACAATATTACTCTAGTTAAAAGTAAAAATTGAATTATGTTTCACAATAATCACCTCATTGTCCCCCATATAAAGTGTATGGATGTGTTTGTATTCCTCAAAGCGTTAATCGCTCAGTCATGTCCGACTCTTTGCAATCCCACGGACAGTAACCCACAAGGCTTCTCTGTTTATGGGATTCTCTAGGCAAGAATACTGGAGTGAGTAGCCATTCCCTTCTCCAGGGATCTTCCTGACCCACGGATCGAACCCAGGTCTCTTGCACTGTCTGCAGATTCTTTCACCATCTGAGGTTTGTACTTCTAACCTGGTTTAAAAAAATTGATGGTGTTAAGTAAAGACAAGATGCAGACTAGTTTCCATTTTTATTAAAGCTTTGTTTTTTCTAGGTAATATATTACACTTAAAGTTAAATACCATAAATAAAGATTAGTTCTTAAATCTACTTTATTAAAAATGTAAACAAAAAGAAACTAATTCACCACTCCCTCCCCAACCCTGACTAAATGTATCAAAAAAAAGGTCATCCTTTCAGGTAAGTTCTTTCTTCAGAACAAGTAACACAGACTTTAATAAAGTATATTAGTCCTCTTGGGGTGCAAGGACATGGCACGGATGACAGGTGCCAACTATGAAACAGGTCTGTGGGGCTGTGACTGAAGTCCACGTCATCCTGCCAAGACAACTCAGATGCCCTCTTTTCTCTCCATTCAGCGTCCAAGGACAAGGACAGTGCTAAGGCACTGAGCAAAGGACACTGCAATGAACATGACGTGTATGTAAGCTGGCATACTCCAGGAAGCAGGCCAGAGCCAGCAGTGACCGAGCAATTCTGCATGAGTATCAGTCACAGAATTTTAGAGCTGGAAAGATTCTGAGAAAGCATATGGTCATTTTACAGATGGTCTCAATCAGTGAGTCTTCTAATACTGAAGAGAATATTGATAAAATTTTATGGAATACTCTGGAATACTTATTTATGTATCTTCCTAAAACTATTTAAACTTTATTAATTTATGTTTCACTTTCAAACATTGATAAATTCTTCGCCAACACATTAGGCTGAAACTAACTTTAAGCATAATTTATAACATTTTTAGGAAAAGATGTTTTTCAGGAGAATACAGAGACATCTATATTAAGACTACCTAACTGCTTGCCAGTTTCTTTAAAGCGGTCAGCTCAAGTCTAACGACATGGCTTTTGCTTCCTTCCTATAAATTCTGTTCTTGAAAACCTGAGAGATAAATTCATTTGTTAATTTTGACATTGGGACCTAAATACTATCAAAATGAACTTAAGTCTAAAATGAAAACTGAGGTAGTCAGTTTTTATAAGCACTTGGCTCCTTCTGAATCAGAAAGGGACTTCAGTCTGCTATCATCAAATTAGCTACTGTCATTCCCCTTCCCTGCCCCACCTCCCTCCCACCACGGTTGCAGTCTCTCTGAGAACTGATTTTTCGAACATAAAGGGAATGACCTGTCATAGGATACTGACATTTAGGTCATTTCAAGTTCTTCAGTTCAAAGCTGAATTACAGTCCACTAATTCTGCATTGAAATTTCAGACTTAAAAATTTTTTTGCTTTTAGAATATTGTTTTAGAATTTTATCATCTACTAAGTGACTAAACTATGCCTCTTAAAATTTCTTATAGGTTCAGTGGCCTTCTAAATCTTCACTGAGTATACTATGCAGAATCACTGACAAGCAACCATTTTCAAAACTTGCTGAGGAGGAAGGAAGACATCAGCACAGTTAGTTACCATCAAAACTTCAAGATTTCTTAACATTATACTTCATCAGGTTCTACATTTGTGCAGAGGAAACACTGGGCTACCAGATACCAAGCTTAACAAATATAGATAGAAAAAATGTCATCTTATATCTTCAGAAATTC
This sequence comes from Neotragus moschatus, assembly GCA_006410615.1. Lineage (NCBI taxonomy): Eukaryota > Metazoa > Chordata > Mammalia > Artiodactyla > Bovidae > Neotragus > Neotragus moschatus. The sequence continues at coordinate 2,250,205 of SJYA01000375.1, forward strand.
ATTAGTGCAAATATAATTATATCAATAAAAAATAAAGCAAAAATATATTTCAAGTATAAAAAGCACCATGCTCAGAAACAATACTACCTAAATGGGATTACTGCACAACAGTCAAAATATAACTGAACCTATCACTGTGAGTCTCAAATATATTATTAATCTGCATTATTTTTGTAAAATTCTTTATATAACTTTGCAATGATTTGTAATCACATTAGGTATATATGCTTAGATTTATAACTTTCTTTAAAAATATACTCTACATTTTTCTGATTCGCATGATTTAAAGTATGCAGGACAAAGCCAGAAACACCATTATTATTAGCTTTTCTTCAGTTGAGGTTGGCTATGCTAGAGACTCCCAGCATTTCACAATGACAAAAACCTCCAATTTAAAATTGTAGGCAGGTATTTTAAATGTATGCACTTAAAAAAAAAGAGGTGACTTTCCCTTATGCTGGAGTTGCTGTTTGACTCTAGTGCCAAATAGTAGGTTGGAATTATTTCTTAGTAATTATGCTGTTCGTTCACTTAGCACAATTTCTTAAACTGAATGCTCTATAACTGTGTGCTGAATTAAAGGGCCAACCAATTAACGAATTAATGTTTGTTCAAGGGCTACGTTTATAATGCCACAGGACTTCATAGCTTTAGAGCTAATGAAGTGTCTTCCTTTTTTTTTTTTTTTTTTTTTGAAAAACTGGACATCATTCATTATTAAAGAATTTCATTTTAGAATTACTAAGTAAGGTTGGGCAGCTCTGGTATCACAGTAGAATTGCTTCTGGGAACTAGAATCAATGGGTAACATAAAGAGTGTCAAATATAAGAGGTAAAGGACATTACAAAGGCAATCTTCTGATTTCTATGGACTAAGTCATACGCTGTGTGATAAAGTGGACCCTACTGGATAGGCTCTACACCAAACCTATAGTTTACTATTAGCAAGCAATTCAGACCATCTTATTTTGACTAGTATCTTTTCTTCTTATACATAAAATAATTTTCAAATGGTAGAAATTCTTTTGTAACAGTTTCTATGCTGACCTAAAAATAACTGTATCCCTGTCTATACCAGAACTTCTCTTTATCTTCATTTGTCAAAAAGGAAAGTTCTATTCTTGTTGAATAGCAGTTGTCATAACTATTATCTGAAAAACATACAATTAGGTTTTCTTCAACTTGCATGTCTTCAGTGATTCACAGGGCAGAATATTTTCTCCCTCTGCTTCCCAGTTTTTCAAGTCATTATTAAACTAATGGAGAAGACAACTGGAAGCTACTCTCTGAAGATCAGTGAGTATGGATACAGCTAGAAGAGGGCTACCAACACATAGTGATTCAGCAGGAAACTGCCACACAGCTGGTTTCAAAAAGGTTAAATCATAAGATTTAGCAAAACAAAAATTAAAAAAAAACCAAACTCATTAGAATAATGATTTAGGTATACGATGTACAGTCATTAAATTTAAAATAGGTATAATAGTTGATGTAGAAATCAAATTATTTTCTGTAAGTCAAAGGACAATTTATACTTTTGAGGACAGGGTCCACAACTTATAATCTTGCAACGATTACTGTTCTTTAAATTATTGCAGCAGAGATGAACTTTCCCACTGTTTTAGGTTAATGGAAATGCTGAGGTATGTAATCACTGAAATCTTCACCTTTTATCCCACTTTCAAAGGAAAATTTCAAGAAGGTTATGTATCCTGAAATGTAAAGAGACTTGGAAATCCTTCTCCTCCAAACTTTGAGGCTGCTGGGTTGCTGATGAGGAGTGACTGCTGTGAAGCTCTGCTTCAGGATCTCATTGTGGTCAACACTTCCAAACCAAAGTCAGGAATGCCACTTCCACCATCCACACAGGCTGGCACTCACCCAGATTTTGTGCTTTGTTCAGAGGAACATGACACAAAGGAATGTCTTTAGAATTCACTTTTCCATTCCTAATTCCATACGCACAGAAGAAATCCAGCCAGCAGAGGAAATAGATTGCCTAGCAAAAGCCAGAGGGTGACCACCAGGCTAGAGGAACGGGAACAGAGATCTAGGGTTGAAAACAAAAAATTGATTTTTCATAGACATTTTTGGAAAAAATTATTGACAAATAGTTTTTTGTCAATATTGACAAAATATTGACAAATGAGTAGTGTTAATTATTAAAAGGTGAGGAAGGACCACTCGAGAGCAGAATCAAGAGTGACTTCCTGAAATCGAGATATGCAGTCTTTTATGTTTATAGAAAAAGAACAAAATATTTACACAGGAGAAAAAATTTGCCTACCCTATCAAGGTTCAAAAACAGCACCCAAGAAACAACAAAGGTGTCTCAGGGTAGTGGTATCCTGGTAAAGCTAAAGATGCTATACAGGAAAGTAAACTAAATTCTTGGCTATTCCAACATGGGATGCAGGACTCTCCTCTATTCTCCCTTGTCCCTTCTAAGTAGGGTGACCACAAAATTTATCATTCCATATCAGGACATTTTGAAATAAGTGTTGAAATAAATTTCTAGTCTCAAGATGGAAACTAAACTTAGATAACTCATCAAACTAAAACTTAGATAACTTTCATGTTTGTATAAATGCTCCACTTGACCAGAACCACAGCATATCCAATCAGCCAATCTCCAACCACCAAGTCAACTCTGGGCTCTACACTTGTTTCCTTGATCTTTCTAAATAAGGTCAGATACTAATGTCAGCCCATCAACCTAAGCTGAGTATTTCTTCCTTATTTCCTGCTTATAGACGTTTTCCTTTATTTTACAGTTCTCTGCATTCCTTAGAGACTACCTATGTGAAATAAAATTTGCTTTGATCAACTAAATTGTTCTCTTTGATTATTTTAATACAATCATAAATAATAATAATCATACATGGACCATCCCAGGCAAAACAGGACATATGTTTCCCAATCTCTAAATATCTACCCATCTATTCATATCAGGCTTAATTTGGAAACAGCAGAAGATTCTATAGGTTTTTGGCAGTAGGAGTATATTTTAATTTATATAAGTTGTTCTAATAACTAAAACTTTTTCCTTAATAATTCTCAGAATGGAGAACAATTTTTGTCAGTCAAGAGACCAGGCCAACCTGACTTTATTTTAGGATGAGCTGTCATTTCCACCATTTTGACCAATAAAGAACCAACCAAGCTTCTAGTCCGAGGTTCTTAAAAAGAAAAAGGACTGGTCATAGAATTTATTTAAGGTACTATAGCTGTTTTTCTGAGAACTATACAGTGTGAAATAAGCATTTTAAAAAATTATTTCATTGTATATAATTCAGGTAAACCATGGGGAACTTATATTCTCTCCCAGTGGAACCAGCTGACAATTAAATATCAGTCCTTCTCAAAGTGCAGCATTTGGATCAACAACATCAGTCTCACATGGGAACTTGTTAAAAATGCAAATTCTCAGACTCTAACCCAGATCTTCTGAATCAGAAGCTCAGGGGTAAGTCCTAGAAATCTGTGTTTTAACATGACTTTGATGCATGCTAAAGTTTGCATCTTTTGCAAGTTTGAACTTCTGACCTAGAGCTGCTGTTGCTGCTAAGTCGCTTCAATCGTGTCCAACTCTGTGCGACCGCAGAGAGGGCAGCCCACCAGGCTCCACAGTCCCTGGGATTCTCCAGGCAAGAACACTGGAGTGGGTTGCCATTTCCTTCTCCAATGCATGAAAGTGAAAAATGAAAGTGAAGTTGTTCAGTCATGTCCGACTCTTCACGACCCCATGGACTGCAGCCTATCAGGTTCCTCCAACCACGGGATTTTCCAGGCAAGAGTACTGGAGTGGGGTGCCATCGCCTTCTCTGCACTGTCCAATACGTCTGATAGCTATATATGCTATTTAAATTTATTTTAAAGTAATCTTCACTGTTCTTTTTTCCTTCTGCAATAAACACATTTTTGGGGGGGAGGGGCCCATGGACTATCATTTGCTGATTTTTTAATATATATATAATTTTATTTATATATTGTGCTGAGTCTTTGTTGCTGCATGAGCTTTTCTCTAGCTGTGGTGAGTAGGGGCTACTCTCTATTACAGTTGTGGTGCATGGGCTTCTCATTGCAGTGGTTTCTCTTGTTGTGAATCACAGGCTCTAGCGTGCAGCATCAGGAGTTGCGGGACACGGGCTTAGTTGCTCTGTGGCATGTGGGATCTTCCTGGACTTGTGTCCCCTGCACCTGCAGGCAGATTATCTACCAACGAGCCACTAGGGAAGCCGGCTAATTTTTTTTTTAATTGGCATATAATTGCTTTATAACATTGTGTTAGTCTCTGCTATACAACAATGTGAATTGGCTATCTGTATCCATACATTCCCTCCCTCTAAAGCCTCCCTCCCCTCCCCACCCCACCCCTGCAGGTCATCCCTGAGCACCAAGCTGAGCTCCCTGTGCTGTACAGCAGCTTCCAAGTAGTATATATGGAAGTGTATCTATTTTACACATGGTACGGTATATATGTCAATGCTACTCTCTCAATTTGTCCCACTTCCCCTCCACGTGCACAAGTCTATTCTCTACATCTGCATCTCTATTCCTGCTCTGCAAATAGGCATTTCTTTTTTAATGACATATTTTAGGTGAAATGCAATAAAAAGTAGCCTCTAAATACCAGCAAATACTCATTAGACTACACAATATACAATAAAGATGTAACTTTGAGCTATGGCTACACAGTCTATGAATGTGATTATTTTGCCTCTTTAATGGCAAAATCAGTCAGATAAAGTCAGATTAGAAGGCACTTTGTCAAACCATGTTAAATGTAACAAGTTTGACTTTATTGTTTTAAATCCTACTGATTAAATAGTATTTTTATTTTAGTTTTTTAAATATTGAAATGTTAGGGTGAAAAAAACAGTACAAGAGGACACATAATAAAAACTTGGTCTTATATCATATTCTTCCCATCAACCCCAACCCTGTTTTAATCTTTGATGGTTACTGCAGGATGGGATGGGGAGGGAGGCGGGAGGGGGGTTCAGGATGCAGAACACATGTACACCCATGGCTGATTCATGTCAATGTATGGCAAAAACCACTACAATATTGTAAAGTAATCAGCCTCCAAATAAATAAATAAGTTAACTTTTTTGAAAGTATAAGCTTAAACTACTATTTCCTAATTTAGATAAAATGCTCCTGCTATTCAAGGTGATAATTTAACCTATATTATGTTTCACCTTCTTTTCTTCCCTCTCCTTACTTACTTATATAGTTTGTCTGAGGTCCTGTATAAGCAAACCTCTATTCATGTTCCATATACTTTCTACATTATCACCTGGCTTTATGTTAAGATGGAAATATTAGCACCCTTATGCTTTTTAATTCATTTTCTAGCTTTCATGAGTTGGACCTACTCATTTTCATTTCCAAAGCATGTGTAGACTTATGTGTATGTGTTCATTTAAAATTTTTACCATGCCTATGCTTCTCTTGTTCAAATTTTTAGAATTTTTACTATATTACTGATGCTTTAAAAAACTGGATTTTGGATTTGTTGATCATCTCATTGTGTCTTTGTTGGTTTTCATAGCATTCTTCACTTTGATGGTAGCAATTAGGATTTTTTTTTTTGTCTTCTATCTACTATAAAACTTCTCCTTCCTTCCTGATCAATTGTCTTTCTTTGGTTGGCTTACACAGGTGTTTCTCATTCTGCTAGTGACTTAAAAAAATTTTTTTAAACTAATTTTTATTGGAATATAGTTGCTTTACAATAATGTGTCACTTTCCACTGTACAGCAAAGTGAGTCAGTTAGATGTATATATACACATAGCCATCAGCTATATGTGCTGTCTAAATTAACCAAAATAAAAATATTTAGTTCCTCAGTCACACTCACCACATTTCACATGTTTAATAGTCACATGTGACTAATGACTGTTGTATGGGGCAGTACAGATTATAGAACAACTCCATCATCCCAGAAAGATGTACTGGATTAGTTCTGGCCTAAAGCATTAGATATGAGTGGTCTTAGTTGGAATAAGGAATAGACCCTGGAGTTTCTAATAACACAGACATATCCTTTTATTTCCTCATTCTAAATTTGATCCAAAGGAAATAGGAGGAGAAATGAACTAGCTATTGTTTATCTGCTGTTGGTACTAAAATTTAACAAGCTAAAACATTAAACCATTAAAACATTAATGGTGGCTCTGGAACATTTGTCATCCTTCAAAAACACTGCACTTTCTGTGACAGTACTCTTTATAAAGGAAAGATACAAAGGTGTTTCAAAATGAATGAGATGATCCGATCTGGGTTTTGATCTGCACCTTATTATTTGTAACAGTGGATGTATCACTTAATCTCTTTATACTTTAGTTTTCTCACATGTAAAATAATAATTCCTACCTCATTAGGTTTTGTGATGACTAAATACATGGATATAGACATAGAGCACTCAGCAAAGGGTCCAGCATTTAATAAATGGAAACAAAACAACCTCTACAATCTGAAGAGATCAGGAAGAATTTAGAACTAGACTGAGGTTTGACAGAAAACAACAAAAGGTTTTGTAAAGCAGTTATCCTTCAATTAAAAAATAAATTAAAAAAAAAGAATTTAGAACTAAATCTTTCATATTCACTAATGGAAACTACACCTAAAAGGCATCTATTCTTATAATATTTTATACATTTTTCAAAATTGTGGTAGCAATTTAGAGGTAACAATCCTCTTTTGAGCATGCTTCCTTATAGAACTGGTTAAAAGGAAGAAATCACAACATAGTACCATAGAAAATACAACATACCACCATAAGTACAACTAGAGTCCTAGAGAATCATGAAATCTAGGGGTGGCCTTGAGCACCCCTAACACAATATTCATATCCCCAAATTCACCCTCTACTTGTAGCCCATGTCTTGATAAAGCTCTCAGAATTTGAGAAAGAAAAAAAATAAATTTTAGAGATAAAGAAACTCTGAGCTGTAAAGTAAATGTAGTAAACGTAACCAAACTACAAAACAAATAAAGGACTATATAATTCCATTTAAAAAATACCTCCAGCTGAGAAAATGAAACATGGCCTATTTCAAAATGTCAAACTGTCATCAGTTCAGTTCAGTCGCTCAGTCATGTTCGACTCTTTGCAACCAGGTAGCACACCAGGTCTCCCTGTCCCTCACTAACTCCTGGAGTCCACCCATACCCATGTCCATCGAGTTGATGATGCCATCCAACCATCTCATCCTCTGTCGTCACCTTCTCCTCCTGCCCTCAATCTTTCCCATCATCAGGGTCTTTTCCAATGGGTCAGCTCTTTGTATGAGGTGACCAAAGTATTGGAGTTTCAGCCTCAACGTCAGTCCTTCCAATGAACACCCAGGACTGATCTCCTTTAGGATGGACTGGTTGGATTTCCTTGCAGACCAAGGGACTCTCGAGTCTTCCCCAACACCAGAGTCATACAATTTCATAAATCATTTAATAAAATATCACAGACCATAGGTCAAAGCTTTCAATGAGAGTTCATGAATTCTGCTTTTATAACTCTTAGAAATGGGTCATCAGCCTCAGTTTGCACATCTTCATTAATAGGGAAGACAGTCTTCTCAAGACAGTCCCTTCTATTCCTCTCCTGGTTGAATCTGTCTCCCTCTAACTTCATTTTATTAAAGGTCTCAATTCTACTCTCTGGAGTCTCACAGAATGAGTAAAATATCCTTCAGTGAAAACCACTGTCTTTGCCAGCCTGTCTTTCTATCTCACTGTGTATATCTGAATCTCCTTGCACCTATCTCTTCTCTGTGGACATGTCAAACCCATCTTAGAACATTTTCCAGTGTCTCTCCCATTCTTTCATCTCACCTAGCTATAATACAACTAAAATATATTTAACTGCTTTTTTGTATTCAATGAACAGAATTTTTACTCTTAATTTCAAAATGAATGGCTGAAACATTAACTTTTTATAACTGTCAGGGATTTTTTTGTGCCAGTCAGAGGTTCTCTGCATCCAAAGTTTCCTCACTCTCACTCTTACTGAAGTAAGGTGTCAAGTCTACCTACCTTCGATTTCTAACAACGAAGGGAAGGAGATCTTCCCATAAAACTGCAATTAGAAGAGAAGATGCACAACCTGTTTTAGAGCTTCCTTCTGGGGAATTTTCAACATCTTCCAAGAAAAGTCCTTCTCTTTATTCCAACCACAGAGACTACTTACCCAGGGGTAGTGCTCGAGTCAGGTTAACAGCTGGAGGATCTGTTTCTGGAGGACAGAGCTCACAGAAGTCCCAACATGATGGGCAGAGCAGGTTTCCATCGTGAATCCACCCATTCATCTGAATACTCACGGGGAGGACCTGCCCGGCCCGACTACACAAATATGAAGTATCCTGAACCCAAACCTTCAGACCTTCTGGAGAACAAGAAACCTTCAAAAGGTTGGGAAAAAAAAAAAAAATCAGATCAGCAAGATTCTAGTATGTGAGCCTTCTTTAACTGTAGGAAAATGCAGTAGAATTTACTAAAAATGTTGGCTATAAAAGACAGTTTGGGATGTGGGCATATTTTAATTTCATATAAAGAGGGTTAAGTTATTCGGGTTCTAAAAGGATTTCACTCTGTGGTAGCAGTTCTTCAACTTTGAGTCTAGAACCTTTTAAAAAATCCAATGAAAGCTATGGACACTTTTCCTAAAAAACACAGGTAACATACAGCTTTACATACAATGCAGATTCACAGACCCTGGAAGCCAAGTCATCAATAATAACATTTCTGTAGATTCTAGTATCCTTCTATAATTCAGTTTAAATCTCTATCAAAGAGCCATTAATCATGTTACTCTTTCTATGAGTTACTAAATTTTGTAAATCAAATTTTTATTATTTTTATAATTAATATATGCTCACTGTAAAAAAAATAGCATACAGTATAGAAATAACAGAGTAAAAGTTTGTTATTTTTATCCCTATCCCAGATCCTCTGCTCAGAGAAGAAAATGGTCACAGTTATTTAATACAACTGGTAACATCTTTATTTATTTATCTTTTTTGGTAACATCTTTAAAGGCAGGATTCATATCTCAAATACAAGAGGTAACCAATGCAATTAATTTTAAAAGACAAAAATATTAAAACTAACCTAAAAAAAATTTTAAATGACTATTTTCTTCAAAATTATTTTCTAAAAAGACTTCATATTATGCTGCTGCTGCTGCTGCTAAGTTGCATCAGTCGTATCTGACCCTGTGCAACCCCAGAGATGGCAGCCCACCAGGCTCCCCCAGTCCCTGGGATTCTCCAGGCAACAACACTGGAGTGGGTTGCCGTTTCCTTCTCCAATGCATGAAAGTAAAAAGTGAAAGTGAGGTCGCTCAGTTGTGTCCAATTCTCAGAGACACCATGGACTGCAGCCTACCAGGCTTCTCCGTCCATGGGATTTGCCAGGCAAGAGTACTAGAGTGGGGTTCCATATTATGCTACTTCATCTTAAATATTTCAGAAATTTGTCTCCTGGAACTATCTTCAAAGCAAGTGCATATTCTGAATATGTTTGATGGTGGCAAATTTTTACTTTGTAAGTAGATATAACTTCTGGAAATATCCAAAACTTGCCCAGTCCAACTCTGGTAAATTGGTAAACAGTTACTGAATTGTTTGTAAACAGTTGGTAAACTGACTAAACTGATTAAGACTAGGACAACATAGGTATGATGCAAAATACTGAAACTGACTTTTTAGATGGCTATTAATCTATTTCTAAAAGAAATTTAAAAAGAAGCTTCAAAAGTATATTTCAATGATGGGGTCATTTTAAAATAACTGTTATCAATTAAATTTAAATATAATATTCATTTGGAAATTTAAGTTATAATAAGCTAACAAGAAAATATACAATAAAGTGTAAACTCTTCTAAGACTGTCATTCAATGACCCATACCTAGAAAGTATCACCATAGCTACAATGCAATGTAACCATTCTTTAAGTGAAAATTGACTAGGCATTAAGCTTGGTGCTGAAAAGGATACCGTAGAAGGCCATGACACAGTACCTGATCTCAAGCAGCTTTAACTGAGGAAAGAAGGGTAGGATATAAAAATTTCCCCCCAAAATTAACAGTGTCAGACTCTTATTATTAAGAATCAATAACCAATATAAAAAAAGAACAACAAAGATTGCAAAGTTTCACAGAAGAAAGAGTATTTATATTCTAAAGATGTGCATGGGGTTTGGCTCACAGTGAGGGAGAGATGCTGTGACCTGGTAGGCTGTGTCAGAGTTCAAGTGGGTGAGGAGGAGGGTGACCGAGTGCAAGTGGAAGAAGATGGCAAGAACGTGGACATATCAAATAACACGCATATGAAGGACAATGAGAAACCAGATTCCTCACTGTTGGAAAGAAGAGTTACACATATGAGAAGGGAGAAGACGAAAATGATTATTTGGTGTTAAACGAATCAAAAATACTGGTGCAAACTCATCGTTATATACACACATATGCAGATGGTGACTGCAGGCATGAAATTAAAAGACGCTTACTCCTTGGAAGAAAAGTTATGACCAACCTAGACAGCATATGAAAAGCAGAGACAATACTTTGCTGACTAAGGTCCGTCTAGTCAAGGCTATGGCTTTTCCAGTCGTCATGTATGGATGTGAGAGTTGGAATGTGAAGAAAGCTGAGCGCTGAAGAATTGATGCTTTTGAACTGTGCAGTTGAAGAAGACTCTTGAGAGTCCCTTGGACTGCGAGGAGATCCAACCAATTCATTCTAAAGGAGATCAGCCCTGGGATTTCTCTGGAAGGAATGATGCTAAAGCTGAAACTCCAGTACTTTGGCCACCTCATGTGAAGAGGTGACTCATTGGAAAAGACTCTGATGCTGGGAGGGATTGGGGGCAGGAGGAAAAGGGGACGACAGAGGATGAGATGGCTGGATGGCATCACCAACTCGATGGACATGAGTTTGAGTAAACTCTGGGAGTTGGTGATGGACAGGGAGGCCTGGTATGCTGCAATTCATGGGGTCGCAAAGAGTTGGACACAACTGAGTGACTGAATTTAATTGAAAATTACATATACATATATATTTCCTAGCTCTGTTCACCAAGAAGGCCTGAGGAGCAGCTATATCCCAATAGCAAATAACAATACAGCTACCACCCAGACTTTAGTTTCTAAATACCTCACTCTACTAAAAGAAATGAGAGCTCCTTGGAGAAATGACTGATTCCAGAGCTGGGGCAAAGAAAGTGAAGATGAACCTAAAATATCTTATGCTAGAAAGCAAGGAAATATTTAAAAACAATAGGACAAGCCAAAAGGACACAGGAACCAATCCAAAGGGCTTCATTTGTCTAAACCTGGGGCAACCTGAATATCCAAACAATGATACTAACGGTAAAAGCTACTGAATAAAATGCAATCCATGAGTCAATACAGACTTAAATGTATAAATTAATAAAATGAAAGTATAAGAAATATGTTACTGATATAGTACTTTCCCCCAAACCCAAATGTTTATTAATTAAAAAGGGAATTAACTAAAAGAGTAAAAGTTAGCTTGACAGTGGAGATGCCTGGTAGATAGATACCAGCAAGTTAGCATGACCAGCAGAGACAAATCAAGAGTGTACCACCAAAAGCACACAGCCATCACTTCTGTGATATCACTGCTCAAAACATACTACATGAATTTAAACATGAGGAAACATCGAACAAACCCAAACTGAGACATACCCTAGATAAGAACTGGTTTGTAATCTTTAAAAGTGTCAAGGTTATGAAAGTCAAGAATTCTGAGGAAGTGTTCCACATTGAAGGGAATCAGAGTATGACAACTACTCAATAGTAGTTAAATTAGACCAGCTCCTATTACTAAAAGGACATTACTTGGAAAATAGGCAAAACTTGAATGGGGTCCAAGAATTAGATATATCAATGATAATTTCCTGATTTTTTGTTTTTTAGTACTGTAGTCACATAGGATGGAATACATTTTAAAGTATTTGGAATGAAGGGGCAGACGTCAGCAATTTACACTTAAATGACTCATATTTTTGTACCATTCTTGTAACTTCTCTGTCAGTGTAAAGAAAAAAGAAAAAACAAAAAAACAAAAAAAAACCCAGCTAATTGTTTAGAAATCATACACATTTTCCCATATACCTGGTTAAATTAGCAAAATTAACTGACAACACGAGGTACTACAGGGAAGCCAAGTACATTTAATCTTTGTAGATGATACAAAATCCCTTTGTGGTGGTGGTGGTGTAGAGAATACATTGAAATAGACTGAGAAGGTCATCCTCCTATTAAGGTTCACACTGGTCCCTCTTTATCCCTTTTAACCTTATATTCTCACTTATGTTAATTTATTTCAAACAATTGATTTTAATAAGGTAAAACGTTTAAATATACTTATCAAAGCATTTTTACATAGTGAAAAGTGAAAATTAACTCAATATCTAAAAGGAAAATGACTTCCCTAATTATGATATTTTAAAATGATACAATATTCTATAGCTATGAAGAATAGTATTATTATTGGAAAAAACTTGGCAAAGGTATTTTGGCCTATATAAAAAGAACTAAGTAAAAACACTAAAACAAAACTATGTATTATGATTACAACTAGATAAAAATTGTGTATTTAAGCAATACATAAATCTTTAATAGAATGAATTTATCAGAAAATGGTTGCTGGATTATAGTTGTCAGATTGTAACTAGAATGTGTCTATTTTACATTATTTTTATAAGGTTTCAAAGATTATTTTACATGAATTGTATGTGGTGTGTGAACTGTACCTCAATAAAGCAGTTACCAAAAAAGTTAATTTTAAACAAACTTTAAAAATAAAAAGTTAAATTGCCAGATATATTAGTCCACTTAGCTTTTGTAGGTGAAATGGCACAATGAATTCTCATTTTTCAGTTTTCAGGATCACACTCTGTTCCCTGACATCCATTAGTAGAGTATAGAATATTCATTAGGTTGGATGTTACTAAATTACAGAATGCATGCATCTTAGTAAGTTCTATGGTGGTATAGTCATTTAATATTAGACATGCAGATAATAAATCAAGAAAATAGTAGTTTTGCCCTCTTTGGATTTCTAATTTCAAAGAAAAAAGAATCTATTGAAAAACAGTAGTTGATTTATTAATTCTTAAATACGTGCCTTCTTCAGATTTTATAAGATTATAGTCTTCTTCTACTACAAAGTAGTATTTTAAGAGCAAAATTACCTACTCCATAATACTTCCTTAGGATATATGCCCAGAAGCAAAATTATTATAAAACATGTTGATATACAGTAACTGTGTAACTTTCAAACAAACAGAAAAAGGCAAATTCTCTCAAAGAAACGACAATATTTTCACAAAACAAAAATATCCAAATAGTTACAATAAATAAGCTAAAGAAGTAAACAGCAGAAATAAAAGATACAAAATATATTTGAAAATATAAAAGCCACATAATGAGATACAATTATATAATACTTGGTATAATTATTAACAGTCATATAGTTTACCTGATAGCATCCACTCCCCCAGTCCGGGTAACTCAGCTTCCTTTCACATTTTTCCATGACAAATGCTGATTTTTGAATTAGACAAACTGAATGAGGCCCATACTTTTCAGCACCATAGTTTTTAAAAAGGTCTGAAGCAAACCAGAGAAGTTTTCTTCATTAAAAATTGACTTTGGACTCAAAGAATAAGAAACTGAAGCATTCTACTGTAATGATTAAAAAGTTGCTTTTAAAAATCACACATTTCGTTAGTGTTGGGGTTCCCTGGTAGCTCAATTGGTAAAAAACCCGCCTGCCAATGCAGAAGACTTGGGTTCAATCCCTGGGTTGGGAAGATTCCCCTAGAGAAGGAAATGGCAACCTACTCCAGCATTCTTGCCTGGAAAATCCTATGGACAGAGATGCCTGATGGGCTACACTCTTATAATTAAAAGTTGTTTTAAAAATCAAACATGCTTCATGGAAATTGTTAATTTAAAAAAATTAAAAGAAAGAGGAAATTCCAAACTCAAACTGGATTCTCAATAAAGGAATTAGTAGGAGAAAACTATTGTATCAGAAACAAGAGATAAAACTGGGCCTACAGCATTGAAGTTAAATATACAGAGGAAATGGCACTAAGAATCATCTTCAGTGGTGGTCTAAATAGGAGTCACTTCCCAAGTGACCCATGATAAGATGAGGCCAATGATTTAAACAATGAAGATTTTTGGGGGAGTGCTGTTACCTTTGCAATATATTCCTGTATTTTCAACTTATGCCATCTCCTGGAAGTCAATAAATGATAGGCTGATCTAGTCTTAGACTAAGCACAAACCCACAGTTATGGGGTAGACTAAATGACCTCTAAATGGCTAATGGACAAAAGGGTGGAGTCCTTAAAGCCTAGAGATTTTTTTTTTAAAAAGCCTAGGAATAATTTTCTCTCTCTACACTAAAACAAGTTTCATCTTTTGAAAACAGATGGTTCAAATAGTCCATTTTGAAATATTATAGAGATAAAACTTTATTTTATATCAGTTTTTAAAAATCTTAACTGTATAAGCTAAGAAAGAAAACATAAAACAATAAAACAGAATTTTATATTTATTTTATTTATGAGTATTTCAAAGTCTTCAAAGCACACAGTAACCATTTTCAAAAAAAAAAGGAGAAGTCAGGCCAACCTCAGGTCAAATCCTGAGAGCTACCTGTTTTCATTAAGAAATTTTACTGGCACATAGCTATACTTACTCACTTACATATTATCTATAACTGCTTTCACACAACAGCAGAGCTGAAAAGTTGTAACAGATCCACAGTCTAAAATATCTACTATCTTTCTCTTTATAATAAATATTTGCCAACTCCAGCTCTAAAAACCATAAAATACAACACTATATCTTTGTCATAAGTGACAAATATGTGCATTGCTTTTGCTGTAACATGCAACTGTTGAGTAGCTATATCATTAAGTCTTTAGGAATTTATTAAGTAGGTAAGTGATAGAAAAAAATGACTATACATATCCAGTTAAAGCTGCCAGGCTTAAGAAGAAAAGGAAAAAATATAATGAAAATTTTAATTTTAAATAATTTAATCTGTAATGAAGTATGGAATAGGGGTAGGGGGAGAGAAAGGGCCAGGTAATTTTTGATGACCATACAAAGGAAAACTATTTATTACTCTTGATTAACAAATGAGACATGAGAACATTTTGTTTACAAAGGTGGTTAGTATGAGCTACAGCTATTATTGCTGACTAACCAAATGCCATACAGTTTACTTCCTTGATGACCTGTTCATATATATATATATAAGAATAAATAAGATGGTAACACATTTTACTAGTTATGGGACAACAGTATTATTCTGATATCTGCAGGATGACATGTTATGTATAAGTAACATAAAATGCACACTCCTCAGGAGAGGAAAAAATAGGATACCTAATACGATATAATAAAAAGAGTTTTGCATTGGAAGATCTCTCACTGACATCAATTAGTGATATTACTTAGTATATCTCTTCCCTCATCTGTGAAATTCAATCATAGTATCTTCTCTATGTCTCTTATCAGGATTTTAGAAGAATAAAATGAAATGATTAAAATCAAAGTGCTTTGTAAATGAAAAATGTCATGCAAATATAAGGTATCACTAAATGGTAGCATATACAAAAATGTGCAAGTGTATCTAATAGCTAACAATTCTTTCTATGTGTCATAATTCTAAGCACTTAACTATATTAATTCATTTAACTCTCACAACTCTATGAGACGAGTATTATCTCCTTTGCACATAGGAGAAAACTAAGGTGCAGAGAAGTTACTTCAAACAGGTAGATGGCAGTGGAATCACAAAATAAACTCCGACAATCTGGCTCTGGGGTCGATTTTATATTGCTTATATATACTTTCAGTATGTATATAACATTTAACTTCACTAAACTACTGACCTGGTTGATTTTCCAGTACTCTACAATCAGAGCTGCGTTGATATTCACCACTTAAGTGCCAACTGAATTCCTGACTGAAAGGGCAGTAGTCAGCAATTTCTACTGAACCACCGTAATAAGGCAGATCTTCTGCAGGTACTCCAGTGAGTTCATCAAAGTACTACAAAGAAAAATATATTAGGAAGGCAGGAGAGTAAGAAACATTCTACATAATCAACATGAAGCCCACAGGCAATTTATAGCAACCCTCTATTGCTGTATAATACAAAGGAGATATTAATCTATTTTTTTCATACAGAGTAAACACAAAAAGTGAAAGTGCTGCACTCAATATGCCAGCAAATTTGGAAAACTCAACAGTGGCCACAGGACTGGAAAAGGTCAGTTTTCATTCCAATCCCAAATAAAGGCNTTCCTGTGCCATCGCAGCCTGGCACTCTCGGCTGCTGCCCCTGACCTCAGACGTGGGGTAACTCCTCTCGGCCGCGCTGAATGTGCCAGTTGTCGTAGCCGCTTGCCCTGAGTACACCAGCCATCGCAGCCACTTGTGCTGAGTGTCAATCAATCAGTGGCTCTTCCCAGCCCGACCCTAGCCTCGGATGCAGGGTGGCTCCTCCCGGCCCCCAACCCAGGCCTTGGCCATGGGGTGGCTCTTCCCGGCCCTCAACCCTGGCCTCAGATGTGGGGTGGCTCCTCCCGGCCTCCGACCCTGGCCTTGGGCACAGGGTGGCTCCTCCCAGCTGCCGCCCCTGACCTCGGACGCAGGGTGGCTCTTCCCGGCCCCCGGCCCTGACCTCAGATGCAGGGTGGCTCCTCTCAGCTGTTCCTGTGCCGCCGCAGCCCATCACTCTGGGCCACTATCTCCTACCTTGGACATAGGGTGGCTCCTCTCGGCCATTCCTGCGCCACCGCAGCCTGGCACTCCCGGCCGCTGCCCCTGACCTCGGAAGTGAGGTGGCTCCTCTAAGCTGTTCCTGTGCCGTCACAGCTTAACACTCTCGACCGCTGTCTCTGTCCTCCGACGTGGGGCAGCTCCTCTCAGCTGCGCCAAGCACACTGGCCTGGCCATCGCAGCTGCTGGGCTGAATCTAACTTAGCTCTTGGGCGTGGGGTATCTCTTCATGGCTGCTCCAGCAAAGCACAGCCGCTGATACTTACTTTGGATGAGGGGTATCTCCCACAATTCTTTGGAAAGACCAGACTTCTTCCATGAGTTCAGTTCAGTTCAGTGCAGTCACTCAATTGTGTCAGACTCTTTGCGACCCCATGAACTACAGCATGCCAGGCCTTCCTGTCCATTACCAACTCCCGGAGTTCACTCAAACTCATGTCCATTGAGTCGGTGATGGCATCCAGCCATCCAAACAAATACAATCTAGGAAGTAAAACATCTATTTCTACATTACAATTTTGTTTCTAACAATTTTGTTGTTTAACATGTACTCTAAAAAAATATTATGATGAATAAAGTATTATCTGTTTTTAATAATTATGCACTTCCAGCTACCTAGAAGTGAGAAGAGAAAGAGGCAACAGAGAATGAGATGGCTGGATGGCATCACTGACTCAACGGACATTGAGTTTGAGCAAACTCAGGAAGACAGTGAAGGTGAGAAAAGCCTGGTGTGCTGTAGGTCATGGGGTCACAAAGCAGACACAATTGAGCAACTGAACAATAAGCTACCTAAATGGAGATCTTCATATGAGAATTAATTTTTTATCCTGTATCTGCTTACCACTCACTACTCTAATTATGGAATAGTGTCAATACTCTGAGAAGGATTCCTTATGTACCTTCTCAATCTGTTCAACTTGCATGGCATTTATTAGCCTATCTGTCTTTTATCATGGACTGGTTTTAAACTCCATACAACTAACTAGACTATGACTTCTTTTGTCCAACCCTATAACTACTATATTTGTTCATGTTATTACATGTAGCAATATTGTGTTCTTTTCAGTGCCTTGTAGTTTTTGATTATAGGAATAAATTACAATTTATTTATCCATTCTTCTGCTTATAGACCTTTGGGTGGTTTCCATTCTTTGTTTATCAATAACAAAACTGCCATTAACATTCATGTACATGTCTTTTTGTGGACATGTGCTCTTAAATTAGATATATAAATCCATGCAAATGGTTATAGTTCTGTGACTGATGGTTTATATAAAATTCTTAATCTTTTTTTTAGTATTTCTTAGTATTATTTCTTTTAGGCCCTGAACTTCTAGATCACTGCTAACAGGCAAAATAAAATATAGTTTAAAAAAACTGTAAAATACAGTTTACAGTTAACATGTAAACAATGCAATGTATAGACAATAATTATTAATAAACCAAAATATAACCAACCCATATTCTCCCATGGCCTGACTCTCCTGTAAAGTAATACAAGCTACTACAGAGTGGTGGAAAAGAGCTCTGCCTGGCAGGAAGAGTCTTCACTCTTTGGGTAAATCACTTAAGTTTTCTCCATCTCAGTTGTTTCATCTGTGAAATGAAAAGGTAAAGCTAAATAACCTCATATCCTATCTTGTTATAATAATATAGGACATACAATCTTAGGCTAGCCATAAAGCCACTATTATTTGTAGAAATTAACATACAAGAATTCTCAGGTTCTAGTCTTAGCATCCTCCTAAAAGAGAATAAGAACAAAAAAACCCAAATACCTATAGTTAAAAGGTGGGAGACCATCTGCAAATCTTGAAGTTAAAGGATTTCCATCTTTATCATGGTAGAATGCAAATAGCCCAGCAGAGAAACCCTGTAAGAAAAACTTCAAAATGTCTTACAGTGAAAAATATCAAATCTGACTATAGATATCACAACATGCCACTATCAAAAGAGAACACTGATATAACCACATAAAAGCATCATGACAATACTTCTGTAGGAACTTGCCATATATTGGAGTAGGACTGAAATTATTTCATATTATGAATTTTAAATTCCAATTACTTGAGATAATTCTAAGTGAAAAAATCAAAAGCAATAGTTATGACATTCTTTGACTGGTATAGACAACAAATTTATTTGTTTAAAGATGTGTTTATCACAGGTGGTCCTCTTTACATGAACTTACTAATAAAGTCTATACCTGCAACCAGGGAATACTACTATTGAGAATAATTAACAATACAGTTCAGAGCAGGGGAGTGTGCATAAGAATACTCATAAAAATTCAAAGACTTTGATCCCAAAGCCCATACTTAATATATATTTATACCTAAAAAATGACTATAAATGTATGCATATGTAGGGGGATGTATACTCTGGAAAAAAGACTGGAAACATATATAGAAATGTTAGCTGTAGTTCTTTTGGTGGTACCATGTAAAATCATCTTTATTTCTAAAGATTTTCTTTACAATGTGAATTTGTCTATAGTCACATTTTTACACAAAATTTTTAAGAAGTCTTCAGTTTTAATAAGATAATAGATACTTTACATAAATGTATTCAAAGTCCCATTTGCTATGCTCCCCTCTCCCAAATAAGACGAGAAAATGGGCAAAAGAAGAAAAAAGATTACTGACATTGGACATCTGTTTCATGAGTAAGATTTCTTTTCTTTCTTTCTTAACCTAAATAACTAAAAAAAAAGCACTTTCGTAACTACTAATTTATGTTTTAACATTGAAAATATGCTAGTTTATATTCAAACAACTAACAATCACAAATGATCATGTAATCAATTTCTTTGGCAAATTTCTTTGCTTACATAACTGTGGTCTCTGTGTCATTCAAAGCTTGCCAAAATAATTAATGTATTATAGTATTATTTTATTCCTACATTTATTCTTTTTTAATCTCTGAAGATGCAAAGGATATTTAATGGAGTCAGCTAAGAAAATCTAAATAGTTTTTTTTTCTTTTTTTTCTTTTAATTATCGCTGCCGCCACCCACCCACTCCATGCCTCACCAACCCCACCAACCCCACCGGGAAACAGTATAGTGGCTCAGAGGGAGCGGCTTAGACAGGACCCTCAGCGCACTCTAAATAGTTTTTAACATACAATTCATTCAGGTAATATAAAGCTTAAAATAGTATGATGTGCCTCATCCTTTAGAATATTCTAAATCCACATTTTTTTTTTTCTTCCCTATCAAGTTGAAAATTTTTCTAAGCACACACATTTCAGAAGGCGTATCTAGTATTGAAAGTACCAGGAATGACTATATTTGATAGTTAGAGCATATATAACTTTATAGAGAATAAGTGTATTTGTTAAACATTTAATTCTTACCATCCTCCAGAATGGTTTTTAAGACCAACTAATATTTTTAATTTCTTAGGTTTTTGCAATTTTTAAAACACAACTGTGGTGGTGGAGAAGACTCTTGAGAGTCCCTTGGACTGCAAGGAGATCCAACCAGTCCATTCTAGAGGAGAGCAGTCCTGGGTGTTCTTTGGAAGGACTGATGCTAAAGCTGATTGGCCACCTCATGCGAAGAGTTGACTCACTGGAAAAGACTCTGATGCTGGAAGGGATTAGGGGCAGGAGGAAAAGAGGACGACAGAGGATGAGATGGCTGGATGGCATCGCTGACTCGACAGACATGAGTTTGAGTGAACTCCAGGAACTGGTGATGGACACGGAAGCCTGGCGTGCTGCGATTCATGGGGTCTCAAAGAGTCGGACACAACTGAGCGACTGAACTGAACTGAACTGAAGATATAAGTTTTGCTATGTTTTCTTTAGACTTTTTTTTTTTAAAGAAATAAAAAAATACTGCAGAATATTGTTGAAGGCCCATTACCTTAACCCTTTCTCCTCTCTCCTTTCCCAGAGGTAACTACTACCTTAAAATCAATGTACATATTATGACAATATAGTTAGCTGATTTCCTGTCAATATAAATAACTTAAAAATATCAGTCAAATTTATAATCATTTTTATCATAATTAGACATTAGCAAAATTACTGATTTGTTTTTTTGCAGTTTCTATGCACATCATTTGAATGATGCTGAGTTGTGCTTCATTTGTTTCATCTTGTTCCTGAAATAAATTATTAGTTTTATTAAAAAAAATAAAAGTCAATATACATAGTAAGTCTCATCCATCCTTTTACATTCAATGGTGTCTGACTCTGAGACTCCCTGACTGCTAAAATAAACCTCAATATGTTCTTATATACTTCTTGACGAATTGGACCTTTTCTTTTGTGACCTGCCTGTTTATAATCCAATTTACATCACGTCTGGGACTTCTGCATTCATGTTTACTTATACATTAGATTTAAAACCTGCTGGGTTTTTTTCTGGTTCTCCCAGCATTAAGTATCTATAGTTTTTGGAGCTTAAAGCTGAAAATGTTTGTCCTTCATCACGATAGCAGGTTTGACTTACTTTTTTAGTAAAAGGAAAACATGATTCATTTTAGAATCTCCTTACTTGAAAAACATAAATGCTATCTGTATACACTAGAGTTTCACTGAATTATTCAGGCATTCGCTGATTTAAACAAATCATACATGATAGCTCATGGAAAAAGACTAATAAATAGCCACTAATTTTATTATACTTTACTATGTAGAGTATGGTGCTAGACCATTTATATGCTTTATCTTATTTAAACTTCAAGAAAAAAATCCACTCTAGTATGTACTACTATCTTCATTTTATAGATGAAAAGGAGACTTATAAAGACTAAATAATTTCTAATAGACCCCCAAGATTTTTAGCAGTAAAGCTAAGGAAATTCACACCTAGACCTGTGTGATCTATTCTCTCTCTTAATCACTGTATTTTCCTCCCATCTATTATATTTTCTAAACACATGAAAGACATCAGGAAGACATTTCCTAGGTCTTAGGCAACTTCATATAATTCCCCAGACATCGTGTAGAAGTTTACTACTTTGGACTGATAGGGGAAAAGCAAAGAGAAGTTCTGAATCAGTTAGTATATATAAAATTTAGAAAGCCTAAGTATTAGAAATGAGATCTCTAAAAGAGAGAAGACAGATCTATAACCTGGTATCACTTTTTCTCCTTAAAGATTTATTAATTTATTTGGCTGAATCGGGTCTTGGTTGCGGCATGTGGGGATCTAGTTCTCTGACAAGGAATTGAACCCATGCCCTCTGCATTGGGAGCGCAGAGTTTAAGCCACTGGACCACCAAGGAAGTCCCTAGGTATCACTTTTGGTTACTAAGTCTTTTCTTAATAAGTTTTCAGAACTCTTATTTACCCAATGGATTTACTTTAATTATTTTAAGTAGTGTAACTCAACCTAGCCACTATCCTAATCACTAAAAATTCTCTATCGGCTATTGACAGAGGTCTAATCAACTAGGTTTTATTGAACACAATCTAAAAAGCCACATAATCTTAAATTTTAATATATAATTAAATGAGAGTATAATCAAAAACTCAAGGAATGAAGGAAAGAATAGTTAACAGCAAAATTTACCAGCGCATGAATAATCTCATGTTTCACTGTGGACAGCATCCCAACAAACTCCTGAGGCTGGGTAGAGATCATATTTGGACACAGGTTAGCATATCCTGCTATTGGCCTGTTAAAACAGACATTGAATTTTTAATTATATTCCAGAATAGTGTGTACTATGATATCTATTAACCTGTATTTTTCTATCAAAAAATGATGGTCAGAAAAATCTGTTAAATATGAAATGTCATTTTATAACATAACATCTAACTTTCACTATATTATATTTCTAAGACTAATACCTGTTTTCCCCCTATGATACAGCTAATCAACACTTGTTCCCATGAAAGGATAGAGTCAGTTAATAATACTTCAGTGTGAATTTGTAAAATAGGTCAATATGTACCCAAAAAAGGGAATGAACTGGAAAACTTAAATTCTAACACTGTTTTACTCGCAAAACTCATTTCTGACTTCAGCATTTCATTGTATGTACAGGCACAGGGACAGACAAGTAGGTAGAGAGAGAAAATAGTTATATAATAGGACAGACAATAAGCAAATCATTCAGGTTGCTGCAAGTTACCTAACCCTCTTATTTCCATTTCACTATCCTCCTTCTGTCTCAACAATGCCTTTATTAACATAGATTTTTATCTTCCTATCATCATCTTTCATACAATATTTTATACCTTCTAGAATCTACAGAATTCTATATCTATATATGAGCCTAGAACTTAAGAATCCAAGAGCTGACCGGGACCTAGAGTAATTCAATTTCACCATGCATCTAACTGTATTTCAAAATCTGTGCCAAACAGCAATATAAGGAACCCCAAGGTTTTTTCTCCCAACACTACCTTAACATTTTATCACAGAAATATCACAAACCTCCCCAAATAGTGATAGCCTATTTACAAAGTAACAAGCTTTTATAGGTAAAAAAGAAAAAAAAATAAAAACAACAACAAACATGCAGTGCACTTTTTTTCATACTTGAAAACAACAGATTTACACTTAGAAAATTATGACTATAATTTACTCACCAAATGTTGCCATGGTGACCTCTAAAATATAAAATAAATGTCTCTGTCAGGCTCAAACCCTCAGGGACTTCTTAAGCATTTAGAATAAAACAGCCCTGTCTGCTTCTCCCTACAGTGCATCTCCTGAATCTCTCATCCTCAACACCAACAGGGAGACACAGCTTTTTCCTAACATAAGCTCTTATCCAGCTCTTTATATGGCTGATGCTGATAACTGTCAGCTTATATCTCAAGTTTCACTTCTTCAAAGAGGTCTTCTTTTTTTTTTTTTGTAATTTTTAAATTTTTTATTTTTTTCCATCTCAGGTGTACATGAGTTCCCAATCTTGAACCGCCCCCCCACCTCCCACCCCATATCAATGCTCTGGATCATCCCCGTGCACCAGTCCCAAGCATCCTGTATCCTGCATTGAATATAGACTGACGATTCATTTCTTACATGATAGTATACNTGATTTGCAGATATTGAAGAATCCTTGCATCCCTGGGATAAAGCCCACTTGGTCATGGTGTATGATCTCAAAGAGGTCTTCTTTGTCCAGTTCACCTAAACTATGTTTGCCTCCTTTTGTTCTCTTTTATCTCACAGCACCCTGTCTTTTTCTACCAAGTTTATTTATCATATTTGAAGTCACATGTCTCTTTCTAACTGTATTTAACTAGTACCTGACTCCCTCTGTAATCTGGAAATTCCACGAGGCAGGTACATGTGCCTGTTTTGTTCACCTAGTCTGCTGGCAACATATTAAGCACTCAAATATTTATGGAATGAATTAATGCAATATAGCAGTTTTGAAGGAAAGTGCCACTTCTATCATAAAAGATTCAAAAACACCAACTTAAGATACTGCTCTTTCTTTTAACGTCAACCTTCTTCTAAGAAACCAGTATCTTCCCCAGGTATGAGAAGACAAACATGAGTAGCTTCAAGTTCACTGACACAAGGAACGTTTATTCTTTCAGCTAGTCATTCATACCTAAAGTGAGCCAAATGTTCAAGTGCCTTAAAGAAACATAACAGCAGGGCTTTTAAAGTGAAACAAATCTCTGGGCTATGGGCTTCTCATCTATGTGATAACTCCTATGCCGGATTCTCTCCCTAAAAGACAATCAAATACTTTAAGTACTTTCAGTATTATCAGGTGCTAAAAGAAATGAACTAATCTAGACCCATCTCAACATGGGGTTTTATATCCCTCTCCCTACTTCCACAGGGAGCCCATTCTGTTTCTAATACATAAAGTTCACTTTTGTTTTGTTTTTTTTCAAGTTCACTTTAACATGTCTTTTGTTTAAAAAAAGTAATAAAAGCTCACTGGAAAGAGCTACATATCCAAATTATAGAAATGTATGAAGAATGAAGTAAAAATTCCTTATTTTACAACCTACCACCACTGAAGTCCACTATCACAAGTAACTGCTATTAACAATAGGGATGTTTTATTTTTGGAGTGACTTTCAATCCCAGTTTGCCCAGAACTGAGGGATTTCCTAGGTTATGGGGCTTATAGGTCTAACACAAGGGTACTCCTGAGAAAATGAGCATAGCTGGTAATCCTAATTATTTTTGACTTTTACCTTAACATGTTCAAATCCATAAGCAGATTTTTAAAGCAAGTACGAAATAATATTATGTACACTGTTCTACAATGTTTGATACTCAACAGTATATTAAAAATGAGATTGTGTATGGGGGTATGCACAATCTATTTGGCTTAGGTCAAATTGAGATAAAGAACCATGATTTTGCAACATTGCTATTATGAAGGTATATTTCTCAAAGACATCTACTTTGAGATGTGTCTCATTTTACTAAGTAGCTTATTCATTTAGCACTTCAAATACCATATTTGCTTGATATTGAGACACTAATTATAAAATATAAAATATAAAATTATAAAATATCATAAATTTAATGATAGCTTCTCAGGAAAAAATTGAACAATCTATTAAATACATATATTCTTTTCTAAGAATAATAAATAATACATATACATCTGCAAAACCATCTAGTACTTTCTTCTTTGGTAATATATTAAATATTTCACCTGAAGCATTCTCAGCATTCAGAAGCTAAAGATTTTTCAGTTTATTTCATGGATCAACAAGTATATGGTATCATGCTAACAGACTGCTTTCACAATCCATGATGTTGATTTTGACCTTAGTACTGACAGTATTACTCTGAAGCATATATTAGTGTTTCCTTTGTACTATCTACTTGATTCTACTAATAATTTCACTTTTTTCCCTTAAATTAATTAGATATTGATAGAAATGAATAGCTCTTTAAAGTCAGTTAGTATTTTGACTGGTAGATGAATGTTCAGGAACTTACCAATGGTCCTTACAAACAATGAACAAGTCACAGTAACTCTCTTAGATTTGAGAATGTCACACACAATCTATATCGAGACATGTCAGTTTCTACTGCCTTTAATTTATTTGTCTGGTATGTGATAGGCAATCCTCTGTATACATAACGACTTTATTTCAAGACTACTTCACTGAGAAAAAATTTTTGAAATATTCTATAAATAAAAAGGAGGAGTCTAAATTTTTAAGAAATAAGTGAAGGACATATCAAGTGATATGAAAATTAGATGAATAGTTATTTTCAGCATCTTAAAGTTTAGCACAGAAGTGCTAAAATTAAAGTTCAAACTGTTTCTTTAGAGAGGTATTCATCACTTCCAAAGAAAATTTTATTGACAGTAGACTTTTTCTTTACTCATATTACCATATGCATAACAGTCCTATAACTTGATTTCCCCACCACACCCGCATCTAAGCAGTATGCTGTTTCTTATTACTGGAGGTGGGTAATCTGGAAAATGCAAACTCCCTGTTCTCTAAATACTCAGAATATGCTTTGAGAGTTCTTTTACATTTATTACTTTAATTGGAGGATAATTACAATATTGTCCTGGTTTTTGCCATACATCGGTATGAATTGGTCACGGGTGCACATGTGTCTCCTCATCCTAACCACCACCAGCCTCCCTCCCCACCCTGGGAGGTTTTTAATTGGAGGTTAATTACTTTACAATATTGTGCCCACCCCGAGAGTTCTTATATTAGATCTTGGGAATAAGTCTCGGGTGGCGGGGGAGCTTACCTGTCCATTTTTGCTTCCTGCTGACAATAGGCTGCATAAGAGATGATGTTTTCATGGCTGCACCTCTCAGTGGCCAGAGCACCAACATAAAGAACAAAGTCTGCATCCCGGACTCCCTCTTGGTCTGGCACACCCACTGCTCCACAGGGCCACTTACCACCACAACAGACTCTGCATTGCTATGCCCACAGGGGACAACAGAAAATAAGACCAGAGATAAGGTTAACTACAAGGGCTTTTAACTTACAGTGAATCCAGACTTTGNAAAGTCTGCATCCCGGACTCCCTCTTGGTCTGGCACACCCACTGCTCCACAGGGCCACTTACCACCACAACAGACTCTGCATTGCTATGCCCACAGGGGACAACAGAAAATAAGACCAGAGATAAGGTTAACTACAAGGGCTTTTAACTTACAGTGAATCCAGACTTTGAACCTGCCTGCCAATGCAGGAGATGTAAGAGACACAGGTTCAATCCCTGGGTTGGGAAGATCCCCTGGAGTAGGGCACGGCAACCCACTCCAGTATTCTTGCTTGGAGAATCCCATGGACAGAGGAGCCTGGTAGGCTACAGTCCATGGGGTCACAGAATCAGAAATGACTGAAGCAACTTGGTACACACGCACGCACACATTCATACCTCTCTGTACTCAGTTCCTATCTTTAATTTTAGATTTTATTAAAATTTATACTTTATATACAATGATCATAAATCTATAATATTAATTAAAACACACAACTGCTATTTATAAAGGGCATCTCTGCTGCTAAGTCGCTTCAGTCGTGTCTGTGCAACCCCATAGATGGCAGCCCACCAGGCTCCCTCGCATCCCTGGGATTCTCCAAGCAAGAACACTGGAGTGGGTTGCCATTTCCTTCTCCAATGCATGAAAGTGAAAAGTGAAAGTGAAGATGCTCAGTGTGTCTGACTCTTAGTGACCCCATGGACTGCAGCCTACCAGGCTCCTTCATCCATGGGATTTTCCAGGCAAGAGTACTGGAGTGGGGTGTCATCGCCTTCTCCAAAAGGGCATCCCATCAGGGTACAAAAAAAGAAATAGAAAAGGTTTTACTAAACACTGAAACTAGGTGAAAATTACAAGGAACTTTCTTATAAATATATTTTTTAGCAGTTTTCTGTGAATCTGTGGTTATTTCAAAATTAATTAATAAAAATCTTCATCCAGTGGAAATACATTCTTATTATAAAGTAATTCATGTATCTTATTAAAAATTAAGATAATACAAAAGTATATAAGGTAAAAAGTTAAAGTCATCTTTATAATATACCCTTATTTCTAGTTTTCTAAGCAAACTTTGCCCTTTTAACACCTGCTTTTTAGAGAATTTCTATCAAAGTTCCTAAATAACCATAACCTCTAAATTATAAATAGGAAAATCAGTAAATGTTGGTTTTTTTAGTACATAAGTGATGTTTGTAGAAAGAGAAAAAAACAGAAATTCTCACTTCTGCTTATTGTTGCTTCTCTAACAAACATATTTATAATTTTAAAATTCAATTACTTTAATCTGCTAATAGTTGGTATTATGAAAAGCTGTGATTTAACAGCATTCTTTTCCATGATCTTTCATTTCTTAAAAAAAAAAAAAATTTAGGAACCCCCCCAAAAAGGTAAAATAGAATTTGAAATGACAAAATAATTAAAAATAAACAAAAATAGGAAAAAAGAAATGTGCCTTAAAATGTCTAGGAAATGTCTCTAAATGTCTTAGCACAAAAGATAAAAATGTAGTTAATAAGTTGTTTTAATTTTGAAACATGTCCCTAAAACCTTTTATGCTCTTGAGGAATTTGATAAAAGAAATGGAAACTGACTAAGTTAGCTGAATTAGTGCCAATATAGGGTTCGAAAAGCCTTTGGTGAGCTTCAGATATCTCAAGAAAAAATTACAAAGTACACTTCAACCATATGCTTGACTTTGCTCATAAAATCAATGTTCAATAACATTTATTTTCTACAAGTAATGAGAGAACATAGTTAAATAGAGAAAAACATCTAAAGCAATAATCATACTTTTTAAAAGTATGTATAAGTTGGTTTTCTGGTTTATGCATTTAAGTTTTTCTATTTTTTCTGATACAAATAATATATGCTTAACATGAAAAATTGGAAAGTTACAGAAACATATAACTTACCTAATAAAAGTCCCCCACAATCCAACTCAATGAAAATCATTATTTTAATGTCTCCAGATTTTTAATATATGTATGTTTCCAATTACTTTATAACTTTTTATATGTGTGTATATACTTCTTATTTTTATTACTTATGCTTTTATTTCAGCTTTATTGAAAGGTGAAAGTGAAAAGTCAAAGTGAAAGTCACTCAGTCGTGTCTCTTTGCGACCCCATGGACTGAATAGTCCATGGAATTCTCTAGCAGAATTCCCTTCTCCAGGGGATCTTCCCAACCCAGGGACTGAATCCAGGTCTCCCGTATTGCAGGTGGATTGTATACCAGCTGAGCCACAAGGGAAGGCCAAGAATACTGGAGTGGGTAGCCTATCCCTTCTCCTGTGGATCTTCCCAACCCAGGAATCAAACTGAGGTCTCCTGCATTGCAGGCAGATTCTTAACCTGCTGAGCTATCAGGGAAGCCCAATAAGTTAAAGTCGCTCAATTGTGTCTGACTCTTTGCGACCCCATGGACTCTCCAGGTCAGAATACTGGAGTGGATAGCCTTTCCTTTCTTCACCCCTGGAGAACACAGGAATCTTCCTAACACAGGAATAGAACCCAGGTTTCCCTCATTGAAGGTGGATTCTTTAAGAGCTGAGCCACAAGGGAAGACCAAGGGTGAAAAATTGATAATTTCTAATTTTTATAAAACAGGCTAACTACCCACACTGATTTACCTTAAAAAAATTTTTTTATTGAAGTATATTTGATTTACAACGTTGTGCAAATCTGCTATACAAAGTAACTCAGCTATACACATAATATACATTCTTTTCCATTAGTTTATCACAGGATATTGAATATAGTTCCCTGTGCTATACAGTAGGACCCTGTTGTCTATCCATTCTAAATGTAATCTTTGCTACAATTTATTTATATAGAGATCGATTTCATTCTTTAACACCTGTATAGTATTCCATTATGTGGTTATGCCATAATGTAACTAGTACAGGTATATTTATAGTTTTGCAAAGAATACCCTTGAATACACATTATATAGTTGTATTTTTATGGAATATGTTTCCATGATGGGTTGAACCTTACTTTTATTTGAAGAGATAAGGTTAAATTGCCCTTTAAAAATACTGAAGTATACAGCTGCTAAAAGATGTTTTGGAGAGCAAAGAAAAAGTTGTAAGCAGAAATGATTCAGCAACCCCAGAGATAAACTGAAAAAAGAAAATAAATAACTAAGTTCATTTGAAAACCAATGAAAGAATAAAATCAGCACACTCAACTGTGATTACTTTCAGTAGAGAATGAAGCTTTCGAACTTAAGTCTGTAAAAATTTCTGGAAACAATCGCAGATGGAAAATCTATTTTAAGTTTATCCTAAAGAATAAAAATGTTGCAAAGAGCAGGGTGAACTACCTGGAGGTGCTCCTCAGGCACTATAATGGGACCGCATTTTGTATGCTCTGCACATTCCTCAGTACAGCATCTATGGTGATCATTTTCCTTCCGTAGGTATTGGTATTGGTTTGTTGCACATTGTCTTCAGTTCATTTTTACATTAAAGTTTAATTACAAAAAAAACAAAAAAATAAGATTAGCTCACAGCAGTTAAAAACACTATAAAAAAACTAGTAGCTGCTTTCATTAATAGCTACTATTTTAGTTAGAAAAGTAGTCTCAGAAAGAATTTTGGTTCCATGGGAAATCCTCCTAATGTGGGTTTTCAAACACTTCAAAAGCCTATACCGTACACATAAAGGAGGAAGGAAGGGGAGATGGGGAAAAGGGTACAACTACACCCAAAGAAAAGATCCAGGGGGTTCTGCCATAATGGAAAATCAGAGAAAGAATGACTACCCAACATACTATTTTATTCTTTTTAAATATCTACGGTTTGGTCTCTAAGAACCAGCATAATAAAATACTTCCAGTATAAATTTCAAAATTTTCCATACTGACAGAATGAAGAAGGCAGACTGCTAAACAATTGAAGAAAATGACCTGTGTGAAATGTGACATACCTACTAAGTAATATAGTGCCCGCAGGTCTACGAACCTGGAAAGTCTTCTCTAAATAAGAAACAGCTTGTGGAAAAAGTTTGTTCTAAATAAAAGTTGAAATAACAAAACAGTCAGAATTACAACTAAGAGATAAACCATATTTAAAACAAGCAAGTACAGAGTATTAATCACTAAAGGGAAAGAAGGAAAAAGCCTTGTAACTCAAATACAATATTTAGTAAAAGGTTGTGTGGCTAGGGGTAGGGGAGAGAGTGAGTTTAGGAGCAAAGAAATTTCTTCACCTTCTGGTTTAGTTTTGGAGGAAACAGCACCAGAAAGTTCCTTCTGTACCCTATTTAAATATAATATTATAAAACATAAATCACCACTATTAATCTAACTTACTTTAAATTTGAGACTGCTTTAGATGACTCCAACATTCATGTAGTTCATGTTAAGAAAATCTTGTATTTAGAAGATCTACTTTAACATCACCAATTTCTGTTGCCCATAATGAGCTGGCTGGCTGTGTGTGTGTGTGTGTGTGTGTGTGTGAGCTGGCTTAGTGTGTGTGTGTGTGTGTGTGTGTGCGCGCGCGCGCGCATGCCTCTGTAATAGTTAAAAAACGTATGAGGCCAGCTGAGCATTGCGTGTGTGTATGCATGCCTCTGTAATAGTTAAAAAACATATGAGGCCAGCTGAGCATTGACACCAAGAAAACTGTTTTTGATGTTTTTAAAAGTCGTCTTTTCCATCCTATCCTAAGCATGCTCTGTTCCCCACATGTTTGTGAAAATGAGAACTACACTTACCAACGTCTTTTATTTAGTCATTGACAAAATAGTCATGTATATACTTTTCATTATTGAAGTAAAATTAACATATAATAAAATGCACCATTTTAAGTGTTCAATTCAAGTCATGAGTACTTATTACATACCTTTACAAGGTGTCTTTTCTCAGGGAGCAACCTGCAAATGATAACATAAAACATAAAGATTGCCATGCTGAGGGCAAACCATTGTCTCATTTGTTCAGAATATATCTGGTAGGAGCCCCAGATCTCAGCGAGCATTTTAGAGTTGATCAAATACAGTCTCGTTCATTTGGGAAATTAAAGATAGGGAAAAACATCAACTACTCCCAATAGCTCTTCATAAACTACTACAGATTCATAATTTATCTCTTTACTGAACCTCTCTTTCTTTAAAAATCAGGCTATATCATCTCTCTGGTTAATAATTTTGCACATGTTATTATTATTGTATACACTGGTATTTCCTCTTATTTTTCCTTCAAGTACTTATTGGGGCCAGGTCTCTTACTGACCACATACAAGTAGATATACACTGGTTCTGTTTGAATTATTCAAAATGCATAGGTTTAAGTCATATCTCATAGCCTTCGTCTTTCTAAACTAAAAAGCATATTTAGTTTAATTCCATTTATGGAACTCCAGGTTACAAATGAAAGTATCTTCAACAGTTCAATTCCTAATAAAAAAGATGACAGAATAATGGTGTACTTACTCTTCAATACTTTTATCGTAGATAATCTTAATTCTTAAATGTTCATTAACATCTCTCTTTACAACATGATTTTTAAGATGGACCTTATTTATGACCTGAGAAAAAGAAATAGATTTGAAAATATATATATAGGTTAGATACTTAAGGACTCAAAATTAACAAACTAAATTTTAAATGTAATATTCAGAAAAAAAAAGAACTAAATAAATCAAGAGATAGTTCATGCTCACAGATATAAAAACTCAATATTATCAAGATGTCAGTTCTTCCCAATTTCACCTATGCCAACCCCAATAAAAATTTCAGCAAGTTATGTTGTGAATATCAACAAACTAATTCCAAAGTTTATACAGATGGCAAAAGACCCAGCCAGAATAGCCAACAAAATGTTGAAGAAAAAAACAAAGTTGAAGGAATGACACTACTTGACTTCAAGATTTACTATAAAGTTACAGTATCAAAAGAGTGTGGTACTGGCAAAAGGAGAAACAAATAGGTCAATGAAACAGAATAGAGAGCCCAGAAACAGACCCACATAAATACATTCACCTGATCTCTGACAAAGGAAAAAGGCAATAAAATGAAATAATGTCTTTTCAACAAATGGTATTGGAACAACTGGATATTCATATGGAAAAAAATGAATCTAGAGTCAGATCCCATATCTTTTATAAAAATTAACTCAAAATGAGTTATAAATCTAAATGTAAACTATAAAATACAAAACTATAAAACTCTTAAGAGAAGATATTATAGGAGAAAAACTAGATATTCATGGGTATAGTGATGATTTTTTTTTACTTTTTAATACTATTTATTTATTATTTATTTTTGGCTGTGTCAAGTCTTAGTAGCAGCACACGGGATCTTTTGTTAAGGCACGAGCTCCAGAGTGCATGGGCTCTGTAGTTGCAGCTTGCAGGCTTAGTTGCCCTACACCATGTGCGATCTTAGTTCCCTCACCAGGGCTCAAACCCACATGTCCTGCATTGCAAGGTGGACTTTTAACCACTGGACCAGGAAAGTCCCTATTTATTATTTTTTTTAGTTGCAGCATGCAAACTTTCAGCTGTGGCACTTGGGATCTAGTTCTCTGACCAGGGACCAATCCGAGGCCCTCTGCATTGGCCCCCACTAGACCATCAGGGAAGTGCCTAGTGATGACTTTTTATATACAAAACTAAAGACATAGTCAGTCACTAAGCGCAGGCGGCTGCGNACCTTTTCTTATTCATATTTTGTTGCCTTAATATTTGCCATTATAGATTTGTTTCTTTGCTGTCTTATACTTTTAAATTAAATTATTTATGTATAAAAAAAAAAACAAAACTAAAGACATAATCCATGAATGAAATAATTGATAATTTCAACTTTATTAATAATAAATACTTCTGCTCAATGAAAGTTAACATCAAGAAAAGAAGACAAGCCACACACTGGGAGAATATGTTTGCAAAGGACACGCTGGATAAAGGACTATTATCCAAAATATACAAAGAACTCTTAAAACTCAACAATAAGAAAATGAACAACTCAAGTAAAACACAGGCCAAAAACCTTAACACACACCTCACCAAAGAAAGTATGCAGATGGCAAATAAACATACAAAAAGATGTTTCACATTACATATCATTCAGTTCAGTTCAGTTCAGTTCAGTCGCTCAGTCGTGTCCAACTCTTCGCAACCCCATGAATTGCACCACGCCAGGCCTCCCTGAGTTCACCCAAACTCACGTCCATCGAGTCGGTGATGCCATGTAGCCATCTCATCCTCTGTTGTCCCCTTCTCCTCCTGCCCCCAATCCCTCTCAGCATCACGAAAGCACAAATTAAAACAATGAGATATCTCTATATGGCTATTAGAATGGCCAAAATCTGGAACATATACTATACCAAACGCTGCCAAGGATGTGGAGCAATAGGAATTCTCATTAATTACTGGTGGGAATGCAATATGTACAGCTATTCTGGGAGACAGTTTTGGCAGTTTCTTACAAAACTAAACATACTCTTGCAGTCATGACTGCCGACCACTCAGCAGTCATGCTCCTTGGCATTGACACAGATGAGTTAAAAATGTAAATTCACAAAAAAACCTGTTCATGGATCTTTATAGCAGCTTTATTCATAATTGCTACAACTCAGAAGCTGCCAAGATGCTTTTCAACAGGTAAATGAATAAATAAACAGTGGTATATCCAGACAATGAAATAGTATTCAGAGTTAAAAAGATGAGCTATTAAGCCATGAGAAGACATGAGGCAAACTTAAATGCATATCACTGACTCAATGGACAGGAGTTTGAGCAAGCTCTGGGAGATGACAAAGGACAGGGAAGGCTGGTGGGCTGCTGTCCACTTGGTCACAAAGAGTCAGATATGACTGGGAGATGGAACAGCAAAGTGAAAGAAGTCAATCTGAAAAGGCTACATAGTATCCAATTCCAACCAGATGACATTTTGGAAAAGGGAAAACTATGGATACAATACAAAGATTGTTGTTTGCCAGGGATAGAAGGATGGTAGAGGAATAAGCAGAGCATAGACGACTTTGAAAGCAGTGGAACTACCAGGTATGATACTGTAATGATGGCTGTGTGTCATTATGCATTTGTCCAAACCCACGGAATGTACAACACCAATAGTAAATTCTAATGTAAATTGTGGACTTTGGGTGCTTATGATGTGTCAATGTAGTTTCATCAGTTGTAACAAAAGTACCACTCTGATTAGGGATGTGGGTAATAGGGGAGTCTACGCATGTGAAGAGGAATACAGTACTTGGGAAATCTCTGTACCTTCTTCACAATTTTGCTGTGAACCTAAATCTGTTTTTATTTTTAAAAATAAAGTATTTAATTAAAAAAAATAAAGATGAGAAGACAATGAAACAAATAGTTAAAGCACTAAAAGAAAGATGTTCAATACTGAAGTTTATCTCCAATGACATAAAAGATAAACTTTTACAT
The DNA here is from genome assembly GCA_006410615.1 of Neotragus moschatus. Classification (NCBI taxonomy): domain Eukaryota; kingdom Metazoa; phylum Chordata; class Mammalia; order Artiodactyla; family Bovidae; genus Neotragus; species Neotragus moschatus. The sequence goes on from SJYA01000375.1 coordinate 2,285,376, forward strand.
CTCACAGACAGGTGAGATATAAAATTCTAATCATAAGCAAGCTGAAATGACTATACTAATATCAGCAAAGCAAAGGCAGAGAGTATTACCAGTAATAAAGAGCAATGTTTTATAATAATAAAGAATACATCAGAAATTCATAATTATAAGTGTGAATGTACCTAGCAATAGATTCAAAATCCATGAAGCAAAAACTGACAAAACTAAAGGGAAAAAAAACATTTAAAATCATAGAAAATTTTAAGATTCTATCAATTAGACAAAAATTTTAAGAACATAGAAATGTATAGCTAATATTTTACAATAACTGTAAATGGAATACAACCCTTAAACTTGTATAAAAAATATAGAAATCTGAACTGTACCATCAGTTATCTCACCTTATTGATGTGTACAGAAAACTACACTCAGTACCTATAGTATACTCTTTACTAGTACACCAAAAAGCTTAGTGGGATAGAGCATATGCTGAGTATATGTAAAACAATTTCAAAGAACTGAAATCTTACAGAAGATATTCTCTAAATTAGAAATTAATAACCACAAGCTATCTAGAAAAGGACCAAATATTTAGAAATTATATTTTAAACATTTTTAATAACCCATGGATCAAAGATAAAATTACTTGGGAAAATGAAAGCATCTGAACTAAGTGATAATTAAAATACAATGTGTCAAAATTTGTGAAGTGTAGCTAAATTTGTACTGAGAGAAATACAGATCTTTAAATGTTTATACTATGAAAGAAAATAGATCTCAAAAACAATGATCTAAGTCTCCGCCTAACAATATGAGCAAAGTAAATCCACAATAAGGAGAAAGGAGAAATAACAAAGAATAGAAAATAATTAAGGAAAATTACCAAAGCTAACGGTTGGCTATTTAAAATTATTAATAGGATTAATAAGCACCTAGAAAGAATGGACTAGAATAAAATAAACACAAATTATCACATTGGAAATGAAAGTGCAGATATCACTCAGATTCTATAGACATCAAAAGGGTAAATATATTATCACCAACTTTATGTGAGTAAGTGTAACAATTCAGATGAAATAAAGTCCTCAAAAAACACACCTTACCAAGACTGACACAAGATCAAATAGATACTATGAACAGATCTGTATCAAAGAAACTGGATTTATCTGTTCCTAAAAAGTGGTTTCTTGGGGCCAGAAGTGAAAACATGAGTTTTCTGTAAATGGGCACAAGGGTTCTTTCCAGGTTGATGAAAAAGTTCTAAAACTGGACTGTGGTGATGGTTCTGTAACTCTGTAAATTTATTAAAAATCACTTATTTGGATACTTAAGTGGGTGAATTTTATGGCATATAAATTATAGCTCAATAAAAGTATTAAAAAAAAAAACCTTTTCATAAAGAAAACTGTAGGCCCTGATAGTTTCAGTTATGGGTGGCATCACTGACTCAATGGACATGAGTTTGAGCAGACTCCGGGAGATAGTGAGGGGCAGAGAAGATATTAAGGAAGATATTTTCTACAACTCTTTTAGAAAATACATGATAGAACTTTCCAACTCATTTTGTACAGTCAGCATAATTCTGATACCAAAAGCTAATAAAAATTTCACTGAAAAGGAAACTATAAACCAACATCACTTATAAACATAGATATAAAAATCCTTAATCTATGAGGAAACTGAATTCAGAAATGTATTAAAAAGGATAATATATCATAACCAATTAAAATCTATTCCAAAAATACAAGGTTGATTTACTATTGGAAAATTCAATGTGATCTACTATATTATACAATTCCATTTATTTAAGCTGAATTCTAGAACAGGCAAAACTAATTTGCTGTAAAATCTAAATCTAATACGAAAAAATTTAAAAAAAGAAAAGAAATGGGAGAGACTGATTGGCACAGAACAGGAGAAAATCTTCTGGAGACTTGAAAATGTTCTATTCTGTATTGTGATAGGTTGTTGGTTTTACATGAATGTAAATGACTGCATTTGCTACATTTTAGTATATATAAATTTTATGGGAAAACAAAAAAATCTTGTAAAAGTAACAATAACAGTGGGTGGATAGAGAATGGACAGAAGTATATGAAACAGAATAAGAGAACAGTGGTAAGTGTTGAAGCTGGGTAAAGGGTCATGGGAGTTCATTATACTATTCTGGTTTTGGTTTTGTTTTAATTTACACAATAAAATTAAACACCTGCCTCTTGAGAAACCTATATGCAGGTCAGGAAGCAACAGTTAGAAATGAACATGGAACAACAGACTGGTTCCAAATAGGAAAAGGAGTACGTCAAGGCTGTATATTGTCACCCTACTTATTTAACTTCTATGCAGAGTACATCATGAGAAACGCTGGACTGGAAGAAACACAGCTGGAATCAAGATTGCTGGGAGAAATATCAATAACCTCAGATATGCAGATGACACCACCCTTATGGCAGAAAGTGAAGAGGAACTCAAAAGCCTCTTGATAAAAGTGAAAGTGGAGAGTGAGAAAGCTGGCTTAAAGCTCAACATTCAGAAAAGGAAGATCATGGCATCCAGTCCCATCACTTCGTGGGAAATAGATGGGGAAACAGTGAAAACAGTGTCAGACTTTATTTCTGAGGGCTCCAAAATCACTGCAGATGGTGACTGCAGCCATGAAATTAAAAGACGCTTACTCCTTGGAAGAAAAGTTATGACCAACCTAGACAGCATATTCAAAAGCAGAGACATTACTTTGCCNAGAATGGACAGAAGTATATGAAACAGAATAAGAGAACAGTGGTAAGTGTTGAAGCTGGGTAAAGGGTCATGGGAGTTCATTATACTATTCTGGTTTTGGTTTTGTTTTAATTTACACAATAAAATTAAACACCTGCCTCTTGAGAAACCTATATGCAGGTCAGGAAGCAACAGTTAGAAATGAACATGGAACAACAGACTGGTTCCAAATAGGAAAAGGAGTACGTCAAGGCTGTATATTGTCACCCTACTTATTTAACTTCTATGCAGAGTACATCATGAGAAACGCTGGACTGGAAGAAACACAGCTGGAATCAAGATTGCTGGGAGAAATATCAATAACCTCAGATATGCAGATGACACCACCCTTATGGCAGAAAGTGAAGAGGAACTCAAAAGCCTCTTGATAAAAGTGAAAGTGGAGAGTGAGAAAGCTGGCTTAAAGCTCAACATTCAGAAAAGGAAGATCATGGCATCCAGTCCCATCACTTCGTGGGAAATAGATGGGGAAACAGTGAAAACAGTGTCAGACTTTATTTCTGAGGGCTCCAAAATCACTGCAGATGGTGACTGCAGCCATGAAATTAAAAGACGCTTACTCCTTGGAAGAAAAGTTATGACCAACCTAGACAGCATATTCAAAAGCAGAGACATTACTTTGCCGACTAAGTTCCGTCTAGTCAAGGCTATGGTTTCTCCTGTGGTCATGTATGGATGTGAGAGTTGGACTGTGAAGAAGGCTGAGCACCAAAGAATTGACGCTTTTGAACTGTGGTGTTGGAGAAGACTCTTGAGAGTCCCTTGGACTGCAAGGAGATCCACCAAACCACTCTAAAAGAGATCAGCCCTGGGATTTCCTTGGAAGGAATGATCCTAAAGCTGAAATTCCAGTACTTTGGCCACCTCGTGTGAAGAGTTGACTCATTGGAAAAGACTCTGATGCTGGGAGGGATTGGGGGCAGGAGGAGAAGGGGACGACAGAGGATGAGATGGCTGGATGGCATCACTGACTCAATGGACGTGAGTCTGAGTGAACTCTGGGAGTTGATGGACAGGGAGGCCATGATAACACCAGGGAGGTGTGCTGCGATTCATGGGGTCACAAAGAGTCGGACACGACTGAGCAACTGAACTGAACTGAACTGACACAATAAAAAATAAAACCAAAACTTAAAAGTTTTTGGTTGAGAACAAGTTATATGAGTCAAATGTTTTGTAGTTCCCCACCTTTACCAATCTAAAGTTACAGTAATTTCCTGTTGCAATTAACAGAGATGCAGTCACTACTGTTACAATGAATAGCACTTGCCTATTCTTTGTGTCCAAATTAAAGCAAAGAAAATGGCTATGAGGACTTGTTACAACATACTCTATGAAACAACAGGAAAATTTATTAGGAATGAGAACTCTCAAGAATTTAATAGCTTGCTTTTAATATCCGAGGCACCATCACCATTTAGTTTGTTCAGCCAAGAGCCATAAATAAGAATAGTGGAGGGAAGTTCAGGAAGAGTTTTCAAGCTCTGTACCTTTATTTTATTTAGCCACACCACACAGCATGTGGAATCTTAGTTCCCTGCCAGGGATTGAACATGTGTCCCCTGAAGTGGAAACTCTTAGCACTGTACTGCCTGGGAAGTCCGTTTTTAGCTCTATAAAAAGAACAATGATCTCTCCAAAAAGCAAAGGGACTGCCTCTGGAGACAATTTCCATATTTGTGGAAATGTTCAAATATAAGTAAGAGATTTGTACACTGGCAACAATCACAAGAAGAAAACAGCTATGAAGGTTCCTTCAAGTACAGAGATTTTGCAGTTCTTTGAATTACTTTCTCTTGATCTAAATTCAAAGAGAGAAATGCAGGGCTTTGTGGGAATGTATTTTAAAAAGAATTCACTAGGTAGGTGGGAGAACTGACATGTTTAAGGGTACAAATTTGCAACTAGTAGATAAGTAAGTCCTGGAGATCTAATGTATAACACAGTGATTACAGATTACAATACTGTATTATTAATTTACAAGTTGCTAAGACACTAAAGAATAAATAAAAAAATTCAGCCAGAATGCAGTGTCATGATAAAAGCTGTAATATAGCCACAAACACCAAACTTATATGGCATATATGGTTATAACAGCATACAGAGAAATTTGAAAATTATCACAAAAATGAATGGCCTTAGATTTCTGGGCTGAACTGAAAATTTCCAAATTAATCTTTTTTGATACAGTAATAAGACAAAATATTAATATGAAATCAATCACAACATACAGCCCTGCCCCCAGGTACTGTGTCTCCTTTCCCCAAAGAATACTGATTTACTGTGGCCCTCCTCTAAATACTGTACAGAAATCAAAGTACACAAACCTCATACACCAAGGAAAATTACAATTCAACTACAAAAGCAAGATATGTCTGAAAAATAAGCTGTCACCACATAGCAGGACTCGGTTAAGTGCCAGAAAAGAGTACAGATAAGACATATTGTAAAATGAAAAGAACATTCTGCTGGGGTGGTTTCAGCAGGCTGCCTTGCGATTAAGGAACTAAGAATGAAAGAATTTAGACAGAAAGAAAAATATAATGGGGGGAAGAAAGGTATTTCAGGGCAAGAGAACAGGGTAAAGCAAGCAATATGATGAAGTAACTTGAAAATAAAATCTGAATTTTGTCTCCAGGGAACCCCCAATATCTCTGCAACGATTTTGTCTAGCTCGCCAATCAATTCTTTTTCAAATCTTTAAGTCAGTGGTTCCCAAAGTAAGGTCCTTGGACAAAAAGCATCATCAACGATCTGGGAACTTCAACTGCAAATTCTGAGGCTCCCGAGATCTAATGAGTCAGAAGTGAGCAGCGGGAGGGAATACATAGAGCGTCCAGTTGAATTTTAACAAGTCCTTACGACACTACTGAGCGATTAAGCACAGCACAGTAGGTAATTCTGATGTACACTCAAGTTGGAAAACCACTGCTCTAGGACAACTTGCTAAGCACAACTCTCCGCACGGGAAAGTGATGATGTTCTTTTCAAATGCCGAATTGAGCCACTTTGCTGGGTGCAGGAACGGAGCTGATGGCTGGTCTCAATCCTCTCGGAGTTCAGTCTCTGGCCTACTCTCTTTTTCTCCCTCAGAACATCCTGTTCCAACACTATCCTGTCTACCGTTGTCTCCCACATTACTTTACCCTCACAGGGCCCCTCCATCGCCCTACCTCAGAGTCAGAAGGGACGTGGTGCCGGCATGGAGGAGAACTGCGCAAGGAGACAGGAATAGATGCGGTGCTTGCCCGGAGCCCACCCAAAAGAAGTAAAACGCCTCGGACCCATAAAGGACCGCTCCAGTGCCACCGACTCGGGCCCAGGCCTGAATCCGAGGAGCCCGCTCTTCTACCCAAATCGGCCGCCATCTTCTGGCCGAGCGTCGTTACCATGGAGTACGTGACGCCTCCGCGCCCAGCGCCAGCCCCGCCCCTCGCCTCTCCAGGCTGGTGGAGGGACTTGGCGGCTGAAAGTTGCTTTTTGATTGGCTGGCGTCCCCAGTAAATTCAACGCGAAAGATTAGAGTCGCATCACGATCATCGCGTCTCATTCGCGTGAAGCCAGCCGATAAATGTCACCTAGCGGCCCACGTGAGTTGCGCTGTGAGATTAGTTGGTGTTGATGGTAATGAGATGGTGATAAGTGCGTGTCTTTACTGAGGGAGTTTTACTTTTTAATTCAGTTATCCAATGAAAAAAATGCCAGGAGCTTAGACATAAATAGATGCAAAATCTTACGATTTAGCTGTTTAAAAGGTTAAGTGGAATGTACTTTTCAATTTTACTTATCCTGAGTCACCTAACTTTTTTTAAGTTGACGGTAGTTGATTCATAATATCGTGTTGCTGCTAAATCACTTCAGTCGTGTCCGACTCTGTGCGACCCCATAGGCGGCAGCCCACCAGGCTCCCCCGTCCCTGAGATTCTCCAGGCAAGAACACTGGAGTGGGTTGCCATTTCCTTCTCCAATATCGTGTTAAATCCACTTAAAAAATTTTTTTTGTCCTCCCCCTTGTGGCTCAGCTGGTAAAGAATCCGCCTGCAATGCGGGAGACCTAAGTTCGATCTGTGGGTTGGGAAGATCTCCTGTAGAAAAGAAAGGCTACCCACTCCAGTATTCTGCCCTTGAGAATTCCATGGACTGTATATAGTCCATAGGGTCGCAGAGTCGGACAAGACTGAGCGACTTTCACTTTCACGGTAGGTGGGATCTTGTTTCCTGACGAGGGATCAAACCCTGCCTCCTGCATTGGAAACATGTCTTTTTAATCACTGGGCCGCCAGAGAGGTCCCAAACCCACTTAACTAAAGTCATTTTCTGTACAATCAATGAATGTTAAAGAGTTGCAAATACGTTAACCCCAGTAGTTCCGATGGCAAAGAACCTGCCTGCAATGCGGGAGACCCGGGTTTGATCCCTGAGTTGGCAAGATCCCCTGGAGAATGGCTTACTTACTCCAGTATTCTTGCCTGGAGAACTGCATGGACAGAGAGTAATAGTCCACGGGGTTGCAAACAGTTGGACATAACCGAGCAATTAACACTTTTAACTCTGGAGGAAACTTGGTAGATCATTGCTATTAAAAGCTTGAGAGCTGAGCTGTGAGGAACTATAAAAAACTAATCTCCTTGTGGCCCACAAAAGAAACCAAAAAACTGGGAACTGGAAGCACTGAGCTTTTAACAGTCACTTCAAGAATTGAATATTATAAATTACTATACTAGGAACTGTAGGTTAAAAAAAAAAATCCCAAGCATTTATACTTCATTGGATAAGATTATGTACTAAAACAAACAAACAAAAATGGGTGGGGAATCCTACACAAGAATAGTGGCATTAGATGTGGCTATCATCCCACTACAGGAAGCTGGGATTTTTAAACCAAATGTATCACATTTAGTATGTGCTCACTACACAAAACCACAAATTCCAGATTGTGAATAAAGAAAGAATGGTACCAGTTATCAAGTTCCTAGAGATAACAGCAGTGTTACCCTTGTGGAGTGGCAGTTTTAACAGTTTAAAGGACAAGGTGCTAAGCCATTTTAGTTCATTTCTGTGAAACAAGTAATTCCTCCAATGTAACTTTGTCTTGAGGACAGTCTGCACTAAACCAAACCTCTATGGGAGCAGATTAAGCCTAATACAGGTTCTCACAAGTGCTACCATTACATCAGTTTAAGAGTATGCATGAATCGTGTGCAAGGCTTACTTCCAACTGCATTTACTCTGGTTATCCTACAAACTTTCAGCTTGCTTTTTCTTCAAGTGCCTACCACTTCTTGTTTATCCATCTCATTACTCTACCATCATCCCTGGATCTATCCATTGAACTCCTACAACAGAGATGATTTCCTCTCCTCTCTACACCTAATCCAGACCCCAATAACTGCCTTCCTAGACACGCTGACAGGTGGGCATTCTCCAGCTTTCTCGAACTCATGAACTCTCCCCTCCCAACCATCTCCTGGTCCCCCAAATTTCTGTAAAGTTACCTGTTCAGCAACCAAAGCTGAGAACATTACTTTTGAAGATTCCTTTCCACAGTTGATTTTAAAATTTGGTTAATGTTTAGTCTATTTCAGTGTGCAAATATCTTAGTTAAGACTGCAAATCCTACCTGGTTTTCCCTTCGTTTATGCTGGGTTGTACAGGGATCTAAAATATGAATTTTGTCACCTGTCACTCAAGCTCTTCAATGACACTCATACAAGAATATTGTTGGGACATCCTTGGCAGTCCAGTGGTTAAGACTCTGCTTCACACTCACTTTGGAAGCACACAAACTAAAACTGGGATACTACCAAGATTAGCATGGTCCCCACACAAGAATGACACACAAACATATGTGAAGCATTCCATATTAAGACTCATTTCCACTGCAGGGGGGGGGGGGGTGGGTTTGACCCCTTGTTGGAGAACTAAGATCCCATATGCTATGGGTGACACAGTCAAAAACAAAATTAAATACTAATATCCTGGCATCTGGTAGTTTTCTAGACTTTCCAATTACTCCAAATAGGTTTTAGTCACATTACATTACATAACCCGGTTAATTGGGTTCCTCAAATGCCTTCTAAGCAGAAGGCACATCAAATCTTTGTGCCATTTTCCTTTTAAAATTGTAGGAAGAGATGCTTGGCAACTGATATTTCATTTGCTCTTCCTTGCCTTGACCCAACTTTCCAAGTTCAATTTCCTTAAGATCCTACTCAAGAAATTTGAAACATGGTAGTCTTGAAAGGGTGAGGAGCATGGTTGCTCAATGACTCCAAACTGCTGCTTCTTACAACCCACATTGTTTCCCTTAATGGCCATACCTCCCAACAGTTGCTTCTGGACAAAGACGACTGGCAGTACAAACACATGCCCAATTTCCCTGACTGTTTTGGCTTCAGGGCCACCATTAAACTAAGTGAAATGTAGAACTGCTATGTTCTATTCATTTTTATGAGCTCTTAGATAAGCCCACATACAATTCTAAGTCAAAAAGGGCTCAGTTTGTAAAATTCTCATTCAGTTCAGTCGCTCAGTCGTGTCAGACTCTTTGCGACCCCATGAATCACAGCACACCAGGCCTGCCTGTCCATCACCAACACCCGGAGTTCACTCAGACTCATGTCCATTGAGTCAGTGATGCCATCCAGCCGTCTCATCCTCTGTCGTCCCCTTCTCCTCCTGCCTTCAATCCCTCCCAGCATCAGAGTCTTTCAGCTTTAGCATCATTCCTTCCAAAGAAATCCCAGGGCTGATCTCCTTGTAGTCCAAGGAACTCTCAACGGTATTCTCCAACACCAGAGGTCAAAAGCATCATATCATGCCAAAATACTTCAGTCCTGCACTTTACTATATTAAAACATGGAGCCAAAGCAAGCAAGCAACACTGTCCAGGCAATCCTGACCACCCTCTACTAAGATTTACGGCATTTTGGAGACACTTTCAAGTTACATATTATTCCCAACCAAGTGTTATATAAATACTGGAATGTCCAGTAAGAAATCCCAAATCTCTCACCCACGTTTGTTCAAATAAGCCACCAAATACCATCAATATATGCCACAAATTTCTCCCATCTACCATTTTTAATCCTCAGATTTCCCAACCAATCTGTATCAAAGTGCATGCTATTATTACAAGGTACTTTAGATCAAAACAAGGTTCTTTCAGGGTAATGAGGGAGACAGGTACCAATATCACAGTGCCAGAGTTGAAATAAAAAGAAAATTTATAGGTCCATTTGATGTGGAAATCTGGAAAAGTTTTACATATATATCAATACTGGCTAAAGGGACTTCCTGGCCAATTAGTGGTTAGGACCCTGCACTCTTATTGCCAAGGGCCTAGGTTTGATTACTGGTTGGGGGACAGAAAAAACCCATAAGCCACACAGTGCTGCCAAATTTAAAAATGTTTCCATAGGCTAGGTTCTAGTGTTCCATCACTAGAAACCTTCCAAGATACTCCTTTCCACTGTTTCCAACTAAAGATCACTTATAATCTTCCCCCTACCATTTAAGGTCTTGTATTAAGATACAAGATATATCCATCCTCATCAAAACCCTCCTATAGTCCTATATTCTCTAGGCTCCTGTGTACTGTGTATGCCTGATAACCACCACCATTTTAGGACTTAGCAGCTATATTCAGGACAAAGAATTTTTTAAGCCATTTAACAAAAGCACAACAGGACAAATCCACACTTTTATTTATTTTCAAGAAGTTTAAATTCTCGAAGGGTACAGCATCTGGGGGGGAAAAGAACACAAGGTACATGTTATATACAAGAGTTACTGAATACCACAACATAAATACATCTCTCATCCCATTACCTATCTGAGAGGCACCCAATGACTCATATCCTCATGGGAAGGGAACTAATGTTTATAGCCTTCAGGTTCTGAATAGTCACTAAGAATCAGTACTGGGAACACAAAGTCCATTTAATTTTGCCTCCTCTAACAATACGGGAGCTTCCCAGGTGGTGGTAGTGGTAAAGAATCCGCCTGCCAGTGCAGGAGACAAGTCAGAAAGATACCCTGGTGAAGGGCACAGCAACCCATTCCAGTATCCTTGTCTGAGAAATCCCATGGACAGAGGACTCTGGAGGGCTTCAGTCCATGAGGTCACATTCAGACATGACCAAAGTGACTTCACTCACATGCATTAACAGTACAAATCTGCTCTGATGAAAAATTTCAACTGCTCAGCAGGGTTCAGTAGTGCCGTGTCCCCAAAAATGTAGACATATCTATTAAAAATGCATTCTAACTAAAGAAAACAGGAGCTATCCACGGAATCTGGAGTTGAAGGCTTTGCCTGAAGCCTTGGGATGTGAGCATCTGTTAGCCTTAATACCCATTTCAAGACTGTTATGATGAAGAGATGGGAAGTATTAAGAATTATGTCCAAAAAAAAATTATGCCAAGAAAAGGTATTTTCATTTTCTAGCAATTACTTCAGAGCCTAATACATTTGCCAGAAAACTGTTTATTTAAATAGCTGACCCTTGAACAACCCAGGCTGAACTGCACATGTCCACTTATACAGATTTTTTTTCAGTAAATATATACTACAATCTGCAGTTGACTGAATCCACAGATGCAGATGGCAACTGCAAAGTTATACGTAGATTTCCCACTAGCCCCTAACCTCTGTGTTGTTCAAGGGTCAAATGCTATTCCCCACCACTTCCAGGTAGCTTTAGCAATTACCTGAATCTAGGCACAATCCACTTGAACCCTTTGCCTCCGCTTTTCACATAAGAAAATGTTCCGTAATACATTTTCACAGTAGCTGCTAATTTTACAGCCTAAACTATTGGTGACATTTTATGATCACAGTAGTCCTTAGTGGTCCAAGCTGAACCCCTTGAGCTTAGTTTGATTCCACAAGGTTCCACAGCTAACAATGAACTTACCACACGAATTCTGTGTCCAATGGCCTTAGCAGGAAGGTTGCTTCGGAATTTGGCACGAACCATGCCACTGTTTCCATGAGCTCGAGTGATCTTTCCCCAGATTACTCTAGTTTTGTTAGGTTTTCCACNGGTGGGGAATCCTACACAAGAATAGTGGCATTAGATGTGGCTATCATCCCACTACAGGAAGCTGGGATTTTTAAACCAAATGTATCACATTTAGTATGTGCTCACTACACAAAACCACAAATTCCAGATTGTGAATAAAGAAAGAATGGTACCAGTTATCAAGTTCCTAGAGATAACAGCAGTGTTACCCTTGTGGAGTGGCAGTTTTAACAGTTTAAAGGACAAGGTGCTAAGCCATTTTAGTTCATTTCTGTGAAACAAGTAATTCCTCCAATGTAACTTTGTCTTGAGGACAGTCTGCACTAAACCAAACCTCTATGGGAGCAGATTAAGCCTAATACAGGTTCTCACAAGTGCTACCATTACATCAGTTTAAGAGTATGCATGAATCGTGTGCAAGGCTTACTTCCAACTGCATTTACTCTGGTTATCCTACAAACTTTCAGCTTGCTTTTTCTTCAAGTGCCTACCACTTCTTGTTTATCCATCTCATTACTCTACCATCATCCCTGGATCTATCCATTGAACTCCTACAACAGAGATGATTTCCTCTCCTCTCTACACCTAATCCAGACCCCAATAACTGCCTTCCTAGACACGCTGACAGGTGGGCATTCTCCAGCTTTCTCGAACTCATGAACTCTCCCCTCCCAACCATCTCCTGGTCCCCCAAATTTCTGTAAAGTTACCTGTTCAGCAACCAAAGCTGAGAACATTACTTTTGAAGATTCCTTTCCACAGTTGATTTTAAAATTTGGTTAATGTTTAGTCTATTTCAGTGTGCAAATATCTTAGTTAAGACTGCAAATCCTACCTGGTTTTCCCTTCGTTTATGCTGGGTTGTACAGGGATCTAAAATATGAATTTTGTCACCTGTCACTCAAGCTCTTCAATGACACTCATACAAGAATATTGTTGGGACATCCTTGGCAGTCCAGTGGTTAAGACTCTGCTTCACACTCACTTTGGAAGCACACAAACTAAAACTGGGATACTACCAAGATTAGCATGGTCCCCACACAAGAATGACACACAAACATATGTGAAGCATTCCATATTAAGACTCATTTCCACTGCAGGGGGGGGGGGGCGTGGGTTTGACCCCTTGTTGGAGAACTAAGATCCCATATGCTATGGGTGACACAGTCAAAAACAAAATTAAATACTAATATCCTGGCATCTGGTAGTTTTCTAGACTTTCCAATTACTCCAAATAGGTTTTAGTCACATTACATTACATAACCCGGTTAATTGGGTTCCTCAAATGCCTTCTAAGCAGAAGGCACATCAAATCTTTGTGCCATTTTCCTTTTAAAATTGTAGGAAGAGATGCTTGGCAACTGATATTTCATTTGCTCTTCCTTGCCTTGACCCAACTTTCCAAGTTCAATTTCCTTAAGATCCTACTCAAGAAATTTGAAACATGGTAGTCTTGAAAGGGTGAGGAGCATGGTTGCTCAATGACTCCAAACTGCTGCTTCTTACAACCCACATTGTTTCCCTTAATGGCCATACCTCCCAACAGTTGCTTCTGGACAAAGACGACTGGCAGTACAAACACATGCCCAATTTCCCTGACTGTTTTGGCTTCAGGGCCACCATTAAACTAAGTGAAATGTAGAACTGCTATGTTCTATTCATTTTTATGAGCTCTTAGATAAGCCCACATACAATTCTAAGTCAAAAAGGGCTCAGTTTGTAAAATTCTCATTCAGTTCAGTCGCTCAGTCGTGTCAGACTCTTTGCGACCCCATGAATCACAGCACACCAGGCCTGCCTGTCCATCACCAACACCCGGAGTTCACTCAGACTCATGTCCATTGAGTCAGTGATGCCATCCAGCCGTCTCATCCTCTGTCGTCCCCTTCTCCTCCTGCCTTCAATCCCTCCCAGCATCAGAGTCTTTCAGCTTTAGCATCATTCCTTCCAAAGAAATCCCAGGGCTGATCTCCTTGTAGTCCAAGGAACTCTCAACGGTATTCTCCAACACCAGAGGTCAAAAGCATCATATCATGCCAAAATACTTCAGTCCTGCACTTTACTATATTAAAACATGGAGCCAAAGCAAGCAAGCAACACTGTCCAGGCAATCCTGACCACCCTCTACTAAGATTTACGGCATTTTGGAGACACTTTCAAGTTACATATTATTCCCAACCAAGTGTTATATAAATACTGGAATGTCCAGTAAGAAATCCCAAATCTCTCACCCACGTTTGTTCAAATAAGCCACCAAATACCATCAATATATGCCACAAATTTCTCCCATCTACCATTTTTAATCCTCAGATTTCCCAACCAATCTGTATCAAAGTGCATGCTATTATTACAAGGTACTTTAGATCAAAACAAGGTTCTTTCAGGGTAATGAGGGAGACAGGTACCAATATCACAGTGCCAGAGTTGAAATAAAAAGAAAATTTATAGGTCCATTTGATGTGGAAATCTGGAAAAGTTTTACATATATATCAATACTGGCTAAAGGGACTTCCTGGCCAATTAGTGGTTAGGACCCTGCACTCTTATTGCCAAGGGCCTAGGTTTGATTACTGGTTGGGGGACAGAAAAAACCCATAAGCCACACAGTGCTGCCAAATTTAAAAATGTTTCCATAGGCTAGGTTCTAGTGTTCCATCACTAGAAACCTTCCAAGATACTCCTTTCCACTGTTTCCAACTAAAGATCACTTATAATCTTCCCCCTACCATTTAAGGTCTTGTATTAAGATACAAGATATATCCATCCTCATCAAAACCCTCCTATAGTCCTATATTCTCTAGGCTCCTGTGTACTGTGTATGCCTGATAACCACCACCATTTTAGGACTTAGCAGCTATATTCAGGACAAAGAATTTTTTAAGCCATTTAACAAAAGCACAACAGGACAAATCCACACTTTTATTTATTTTCAAGAAGTTTAAATTCTCGAAGGGTACAGCATCTGGGGGGGAAAAGAACACAAGGTACATGTTATATACAAGAGTTACTGAATACCACAACATAAATACATCTCTCATCCCATTACCTATCTGAGAGGCACCCAATGACTCATATCCTCATGGGAAGGGAACTAATGTTTATAGCCTTCAGGTTCTGAATAGTCACTAAGAATCAGTACTGGGAACACAAAGTCCATTTAATTTTGCCTCCTCTAACAATACGGGAGCTTCCCAGGTGGTGGTAGTGGTAAAGAATCCGCCTGCCAGTGCAGGAGACAAGTCAGAAAGATACCCTGGTGAAGGGCACAGCAACCCATTCCAGTATCCTTGTCTGAGAAATCCCATGGACAGAGGACTCTGGAGGGCTTCAGTCCATGAGGTCACATTCAGACATGACCAAAGTGACTTCACTCACATGCATTAACAGTACAAATCTGCTCTGATGAAAAATTTCAACTGCTCAGCAGGGTTCAGTAGTGCCGTGTCCCCAAAAATGTAGACATATCTATTAAAAATGCATTCTAACTAAAGAAAACAGGAGCTATCCACGGAATCTGGAGTTGAAGGCTTTGCCTGAAGCCTTGGGATGTGAGCATCTGTTAGCCTTAATACCCATTTCAAGACTGTTATGATGAAGAGATGGGAAGTATTAAGAATTATGTCCAAAAAAAAATTATGCCAAGAAAAGGTATTTTCATTTTCTAGCAATTACTTCAGAGCCTAATACATTTGCCAGAAAACTGTTTATTTAAATAGCTGACCCTTGAACAACCCAGGCTGAACTGCACATGTCCACTTATACAGATTTTTTTTCAGTAAATATATACTACAATCTGCAGTTGACTGAATCCACAGATGCAGATGGCAACTGCAAAGTTATACGTAGATTTCCCACTAGCCCCTAACCTCTGTGTTGTTCAAGGGTCAAATGCTATTCCCCACCACTTCCAGGTAGCTTTAGCAATTACCTGAATCTAGGCACAATCCACTTGAACCCTTTGCCTCCGCTTTTCACATAAGAAAATGTTCCGTAATACATTTTCACAGTAGCTGCTAATTTTACAGCCTAAACTATTGGTGACATTTTATGATCACAGTAGTCCTTAGTGGTCCAAGCTGAACCCCTTGAGCTTAGTTTGATTCCACAAGGTTCCACAGCTAACAATGAACTTACCACACGAATTCTGTGTCCAATGGCCTTAGCAGGAAGGTTGCTTCGGAATTTGGCACGAACCATGCCACTGTTTCCATGAGCTCGAGTGATCTTTCCCCAGATTACTCTAGTTTTGTTAGGTTTTCCACCAGGAGTTACTGTGTTGCTGATTTTAAGACGATTAAAAATAAAAAAGGCATGAGGACCCACAGACCCAATATAGTGTGGTGCAAAATCAAAGTGACTTCTAGATCAGTGGCCCTCAACCCCAGTTAACCACTTAATTCACTTGAGAAATAAATGCTAATAGCTGTTAATAGTGGAGAAGGCAGGGGGCAGATGAAAAAAGGGATAAAAAATGTGAGTATAGGGAGAGAAACTTGTTTGTAATTGTAAACAGCCAGGGAAGGCATTACTAAAAAGCTAATGCTGGAAAAAAGACTGGAAGGTAAGGGGACAGCTTGTGTTAAAGAAAAAACAGGAGGTTGTGTCCCTGGCTTGGGGAAAGGCAAAATATCACCAAGATGAACCTTACCTGGGTTAAGAGAAAACACAGGGAGCCCTAAATGCATAAAGTCTTAGAAGCTCCTTAATGACTTCAGCTTTTAAACATATGAGAAGGGGACCAACTGGAGTTTCAGCAAAAGTATAGATGATTTGACTTATAATAATTAAAAATCTCAAAGGAGCTCTCTGGTTGCAGCAGGAAAAGGGGCTGAGGGAGATGAAAGCATTCCCCAAAGATCTTTTTTAAAACAATTAA
Organism: Neotragus moschatus; assembly: GCA_006410615.1. NCBI lineage: Eukaryota > Metazoa > Chordata > Mammalia > Artiodactyla > Bovidae > Neotragus > Neotragus moschatus. Next base: position 2,302,035 of record SJYA01000375.1, read on the forward strand.
AAAACAACAGTCCACCCATTTCTTCCACCTCTTCCTCAGCCTCTATCCCAAAAGTTTTAACTGAGTTGGAATGGGTTTAAGAACCAATATTCTAGAGATTATCATTAAGCATCCATAAAAATATAACCTCAAGAGATCAACAAAATGAATTAAGGTACATGAAAAATGCTCTGCTGCTGCTCAGTCGCTTCAGTCGTGACCAACTCTGTGCGACCCCATAGATCACAGCCCACCAGGCTTGGCAGCCCACCAGGCTTTCCCGCCTCTGGGATTCTCCAGGCAAGAACACTGGAGTGGGTTGCCATTTCCTTCTCCAGAAAAATGCTCTACAAAACCTTAAAATCATATTATAAGAAGCTGACTCCTCCTTTGAAACAATTAACAGCTGTAAATTTTCTAAGTGCAGTAGACATCTACATCCAACACTACCCTGAAGTTGCTTAAAATCCCAAAGTAAAAACCACAACAGTATCAATAACTTTACCAACTTAAAATCAGACAAATCAAGTAAAAACTCCTGAGTATAATACTATAAACTTACTTCTTTGCTTTGTACACATAAGCACATCTCTTGCCTAAATAGAATTCCGTTTCATCTCGAGCATATACACCTTCGATTTTCAGGAGAGCTGTGTGTTCCCTTTGGTTCCGTAGACCCCGTTTATAGCCAGCAAAAATTGCCTTGGACCACAGCCTAAGACAAAATACATTGTTAATTCTAAGCTGTTAAAAGAGCTCACTTAACTTCAACAAGCAACAAGTATGGTTTGCCTTGTGATGACCCTCACCTAAATTTACCTATACCAAACATCTATTTTTTTTTCCCCACCAGACTTACATTTATGATCATGCCTAATAAACAACAAGTACACTCTAAGTACAAAGCAATGATATTTAAAACACATACCTTCCAGACATGTTTGTCTTTTTAGAAGTCCCGTTCCCAGCAGGCCTTAAAAGAAAAATAATCAGTTTAAAACCCCGCAACGCCCGTTTCCAACCTACTAGCTTCCTGTGGAACAGCACCCCAAACTCAAAGAATGCTGGATAAGTAAGCAAACGCCAAAATGAAGATAAAAACTCAAGTGGCAAGATTCTACAAGACATAACTCCTAGAAACACCAAAAGAAAGTCTTAAGAAAATTTATGCTACGATCACTGGGAAAAAATGAAGGTCAAGAAGCCAGAGAAGAACGCAGAGAACAACACTTTTACACATTGAACGGGAAAGAAAAACTAAGACATGATAAACATGCAAAAAACAGGTTTCAGGTGGCAGTAAATGTACAAAGAACCCTGTCTAAAGATGCCGCTGCTGCCAGACAAAATGCATTTATTTTGTATTTTACTCCGCTAGGGCCCGGAAGCAACTGGGGTTACCGGAGCACCCATTCTCGGAGGTCAGGGGACCAGCACCATCAGTCCCATATCTCCTCCATCCTGTTCTCCTTGTTGCTGGAAATCACAGAAATCGTTAGCTGGTAGAGCCTCGGAGTCACACCAGTGTCTCGTCCGAGGGATATAGCCGAGCCTACCCCACTTATTTGCCCCCAAAGTTCAGCTGCAGGAACTCCACACACCTTCACAGGGTCTAAGATGGCTGAAAAAGACCGGCGAGGACCCGCCGCGTGGCCTTGTGGGTAAACACATCTCCGTCCCGCCCCCGGTTAGGTAACTTCCGCGACCGCCAAAAAAGTAAGCCTCAGAAATAGCCTTCTGACTGAAATAAACCACGTTCTAAATCACCTGTACAAATCTTTCCCTAAGTCCTTTTATCTTTGTAAGCTGCAAAATGTATTATTTTGGAACACAGGGAGGCAAAATAGCAGCCAGCTAAAGGAGAAGAAAAGGTCCTCCGAAGCTGTCCGTTGCCATAGAAACATCTTAGCTTGGTTCCGACGGCCTCCGGGGCTGTAGTTGGTAAAGTGAAGCCGGAGGGGAGGACGACCCACGCTTCGAGTACCCTAGAACTGGTTCGCCAGGGAGGTATTTTTCCTTCTTACCACTTAGGAGTAGGGCAAAGGGAAGCTCTCGGATCCTAGCCTGGAAGAGAAAGACCGCGAGCAAGAAAACAGGAGGAGAAAGCTCTTAATTCTCTATGCCTTTCCTACCCCTTTGCATGCATATAGACGCAGTCGCGTCTATTTGCGACTCTATGCACCGCCCTCCACCAGGCTCTGCCCATGGAATCCTCTAGGCAAGAATACTGGAGTGGGTTGCCATGCTCTCCTCCAAGGGATCTTCCCCACCCTAGGAGCTTACCTGCATCTCTTGGATTGGCCGGCGGGTTCTTTACCACCAGCGCCACCTGGGAAGCCCTCTTCTGCCTTTCAGCGTCCTTGTTCAGTCGTGTCCGACTCCTTGCGACCCTATGGACTGTAGCACGCCAGGTTCCTCTGTCCATGGGGTTCTCCAGGCAAGAATACTGGAATGGGTTGCCATTCCCTCCTCCAAGAGATCTCTCCGATCCAGGGATCGAACCAGCGTCTCCTTTGGCTCCTGCATTGCAAGCGGATTCTTCACCCATTGGGCCACCTGGAAACCACTCCCTGCCCCTTTAATACTTTCCTCCTTTTACTCCTTTATCTCTCGAGAAATGACTTAAGTTCTTACCGCTATTCTTCCTTTTGACTCCGAGAGTGAAGAGCACATCCTTGACAAGCCTTGTTGCCTTTTAAGAACTCAGCTGCCAAAGGGCTTTCCTGGTGGCTCAGAGGTTAAAAAAAAAAAAATCCCCCTGCCAATGCAGGAGACGCGGGTTCCATCCCTGGGTTGGGAAGATCCCCTGGAGAAGGAAATGGCAACCCACTCCAGTGTTCTTGCCTGGGAAATCTCGTGGACAGTGGAGCCTGCCAGGCTAGAGTCCATACAGTCGCAAAAAAGTTGGACACTACTTAACAACGACAGCAGTTGCTAAACTCCAAGTGCCTGTCACCTAGCCCACGTGCAGCTCGTCTTCAGTAAATATTTGTGCACTGGAATGGGATAGCTTAGTAGATGCCCGAGATTTACCTTTCCTAATTATTGCACATTTATTTGTGTTGGTCTATGGAGAATCCCCAGAGAAGGCAATGGCACCCCACTCCAGTACTCTTGCCTGGAAACTCCCATGGATGGAGGAGCCTGGAAGGCTGCAGTCCATGGAGTCGCTGAGGGTCGGACACTACTGAGCGACTTCACTTTCCCTTTTCACTTTCATGCATTGGAGAAGGAAATGGCAACCCCCTCCAGTGTTCTTTTCTGGAGAATCCCAGGGACAGGCGAGCCTGGTGGGCTGCCGTCTATGGGGTCACACAGAGTCGGACACGACTGAAGCGACTTAGCAGCAGCAGCAGCAGCGTGGTTTTTCCAGTAGTCATGTATGGATGCAAGAGTTGGACTGTGAAGAAGGCAGAGCACTGAAGAATTGATGCTTTTGAACTGTGGTGTTGGAGAAGACTCTTGAGAGTCCCTTGGACTGCAAGGAGATCCAACCAGTCCATTCTACAGGAGATCAGCCCTGGGTGTTCTTTGGAAGGAATGATGCTGAAGCTGAAACTCCAGTACTTTGGCCACCTCATGTGAAGAGTTGACTCATTGGAAAAGACTCTGATGCTGGGAGGGATTGGGGGCAGGAGGAGAAGGGGACGACAGAGGATGAGATGGCTGGATGGCATCACTGACTCAATGGACGTGAGTTTGAGTGAACTCCAGGAGATGGTGATGGACAGGGAGGCTTGGCATGCTGTGATTCATGGGGTTGCAAAGAGTTGGACACAGCTGAGCGACTGAATCGAACTGATGGATTCATTCATTTTTTCCAACAGTTTGTTGAATGACTGACTACCATGTATGAAATTTTGTTCTTGGCTTGGAGGATGCTGCAGTAAACAGAACAACAAATCTGTGCCCTCATGGAGCTTACATCCTAGTAGGAGAGCAAGACAAGGAGCGAGTAAAATAGAAGGTGGTGTGAGAAAAAAATTGTTCATGGAGCTTGGCTCTAGCTGGGGAAAGTGGTAGATACATAGCAAAATGCCACTGGTTGAAGCTGGTGCCTGATGGACCAGCAGGACTTTACAAGGTGAAGAGACTAAGGGAAGAGTGGTTCAAGATGAAAGAATAGCATATGCAAGCACCCTGAGTTAGAAGAGAGCATGATTCCTTAGAAGAAAGAGGCCCACTGAAGCTGGAGCCATGAGAGCAATAAAAGGGCAGTGCTAGATGGATCTGGAGAGGAACAGAGGAGCAGGCCTTATGGTCCAAGTTAAGAATTTTCATTGTTTTATCAAGTTAATGGGAAACCATTGAGAGGTTCTAAGAAATATAATGAAATTTTTAACTTTATAAGATGAGCCCTTTATTTCAAAAAGATCACCTTTAATTTGGAAGCTGTTAGAGTAGTTCAAGCAAGAAACAACAGCTAGATTCAGCAGGGTATTGGGGGACATAGAAATTGAAAGTAATATCCACAGGACCTGGTGATGACTTGAATTGGGGGAATGCTGGAGTCAGGATGAAGGAGGAAGCAGAAATGACTCCTGAGTTTCTAGTGTTGAATGAGCAGCCAGAACTTGAAAGCACTAAGCATAGGCCTTTATTACTTATGTGATGCATACTTACTGATGCTCCAGGCCTGAAAAATGGAAAAATAAAGAACAACGCAGCAAAAGAACAAAATCTTAACAGCATATTACTTGTTTCTAAGACTGCCCTTGTACTGGAAAATTTAGCTAGTTTGGAATATCTTTTTTTTCCAGTTTATGTAAAGATTTTTTCAGTTCAGTTCAGTCGCTCAGTTATGTCTGACTCCTTGTGACCCCATGAACCGCAGCATGCCAGGCCTCCCTGTCCATCACCAACTCCTGGAGTCCACCCAAACTCGTGTCCATCGAGTTGGTGATGCCATCCAGCCAGCTCATCCTCTGTCGTCCCCTTCTCCTGCCCTCAATCTTTCCCAGCTCAGGGTCTTTTAAAATGAGTCAGTTCTTCAAATCAGGTGGGCAAAGTATTGGAGTTTCAACTTCAACATCACTCCTTCCAATGAACACCCAGGACTGATCTCCTTTAGGATGGACTGGTTGGATCTCCTTGCAGTCCAAGGGACTCTCAAGAGTCTTCCAACACCACAGTTCAAAAGCATCAGTTCTTCTGTGCTCAGCTTTCTTTATAATCAAACTATCACATCCATACATGCTGCTACTGCTGCTAAGTCACTTCAGTCGTGTCTGACTCTATGCGACCTCATAGATGGCAGCCCAGTAGGCTCCTCTGTCCCTGGGATTCTCCATATTCTCAATAAAGCAGAATAGATGTTTTTCTGGAACTCTCTTGCTTTTTCTATGATCCAGCGGATGTTGGCAATTTGATCTCTGGTTCCTCTGCCTTTTCTAAAACCAGCTTGAACATCTGTAATATTCTTTCAGTTTTGCATATAAAGTGTTTGTTGCATTGGACATACTTGTACCACCCTCCTAAGGATCACTTTATTGTAGACAAGATCATACTGGAAACTAACTATTCAGTATTTGCTCTGTATATGGCAAAATTCTCCATAGTCTGTTCTCATTGTAAAGCTTATTTAACCAGAAAGGACTTTCCTTTACTGAGGAAGGATAACATATTGATAGCAGTATTAAACTTATTTTCAGGATAAATAGTTTTTCTAGGTATAATGGCAATTGTTTTTCTGGATGCAATAAATTCTGTTAATCTAGCAGATCAGGGGAATGGAACCATCAAATATTTTAGTAATCAGAATAACAGAAAAGTAAATTTGTTGTATATGGAGATTACCAGTTAATATTCAGAATATAATTTAAAAACATACAAAAGACATATTGGACATTGGTGGTGTAGTTGAGTCACTAAGTCATGTCCATGTGAACTGTAGCCTACCGGGCTCCTCTGTCCATAGGATATCTCAGGCAAGAATTCTGGAATGTGTTGCCATTTCTTTCTGCAGGGGATATTTCTGACCCAGAGATCAAACCCATACCTCCTGCACTGCAGTCAGATTCTTTACTGCTGAGCCACCAGGGAAGCCCTGCTGCTGCTGCTAAGTCACTTCAGTCATGTCCAACTCTGTGGGACCCCATAGATGGCAGCCCACCAGGCTCCCCCGTCCCTGGGATTCTCCAGGCAAGAACACGAGTGGGTTGCCTACATTGGCATTCATTTGCCTTAAGAAACACGAAGATTGCATTTATCTGCCAGTAGTTAAGCTGGCTACTGAATAGACCTGTGCGATTTGATGGCAGTGTTTCTTCCATCTCTGAGACTGCTCTGCAAGGCTAAAGGGGATAAGCCACAGCTCTTGTACTTCTTTTTCTCTTAGTGGGAGAGTATAGAAATAAATGTCATTCAACACTCCCTTAAACTAATCTGTGTTTTTTCCCCCTTTAGGTGATTGCATTTCCGTGAGATTATAATGTACCCAGAAAATTAAAACTAACTCAAGAAGAATGGAAGAGTATGTTCCAAATTCCAATTTTATATATATATATATATATATATATATGAAATGACTTATATTAAATTTCTGTGTATTATTTACCCTAGCTGTGTAACAAATTACTCCAAAACTTAGCGACTTAAAATATAAATGTGTATTATTTCACATAGTTTCTGAAAGTCAGGAATTTGGGAGTAGCTTGGTTATATGGGTTAAGAATTGAGCAGCTTAGTGGGGTGGTTCTGTTTGGGGGTTTCTTATAAGTCAAAGTTGGTCAGGGCTGCAGTCATCTGAAGACTTGACTGGAGCTAGGGTATCCAGTCCAAGATGGCTCATTTACAGAGTTGGCAAGTTGATGCTGTCTTTTGTCAAGAGGCCTTAGTTCCTTACTCTCTTGAGAATTTTCATAGGGCTTCTGAAGTATCCTCATGACAAGGCATCTGGATTCCCACAGAGTGAGAGATTTGAGAAAATGATAGAGAAACTTTGATGTCTCAAAATCACCTAGCCTTGGAAGCCACAATATCCTTTTGGTTATATAGGTTAGTCCTGTTCAGTGTGGGGAAGACCACAGAAGGGCATGAGTACAAGAAGGTGAGACTCGTATGGATCACCTTGAGAATGGCTACTCCATTCCATGGTTTGCTAACTGAAACGGAGCAGGGCCCTGTAGGGCTCCCAGCCATGGAGGCCTTTCTGTCTCCAATTTCTTGTAGGCAAGACTCCAGCATTATAACTTTCCATGGTTCCAAAGGGCAAATTTGAACAGTTGCTAATCAAGGGTGTACGTGCTAAGTTGCTTCAGTCATGTCCCACTCTTTGCGACCCCATGGACTGTAGCCTGCCAGGCTCCTCTGTCCATGGGGATTCTCCAGGCAAGAATACTGGAGTGGGGTGCCATTTCCTTTTCCGGGGACCTTCCCTACCCAGGGATCAAACCAACACCTCTTATGTCTCCTGCATTGGCAGGTGGGTTCTTTACCATGGGAGTCACCTTGGAAGCTAATCAAGGGAAAGTGAAAATGAAAAGTAGCCCAGTTGTGTCTGACTCTTTGCAACCCCATGGACTATACAGTCCATGGAATTCTCCAGGCCAGAATACTGGAATGGGTAGCCTTTCCCTTCTCCAGGGGACCTTCCCAACTCAGGGACAGAACGCAGGTCTCCCGCATTGCAGGTGGATTCTTTAGCAACTAAGCTATCAGGGAAACCCAATCAAGGGAGAAGCAGCCAAAAATCACCAGAGGCAAGATGAAAGGGACAAGAGAAGCTCATCAAGATTAGAAGACCCACCACCTAAAATGAGGTTAAGGAAGTGCAAGCTCTGCCCACACTCTAATCTTATTAGAGACCCCATCTTTGACCCTCATCAAATTCTCTAGGGTTGGGACTCTTGGTTTTTTGAGACAGAACATGGTTTTAGGTTCCTCTTTGCCTGGCAGAACAATAAAGCTAGCTATCCTTTTCTCTACCCCAAACTCTGTCTCCAGGATTTGATTTGGCACCTGGTGTACAGAGAGGCTCAACTTTCAGTTAACATAACCATGAGACAATTTTGGTTAGTATCTGAAAGTGTTGCTAGAAAAAAAGCTTATTTGGCTCAAGTTCAAATTGGTTGAGCATCGTCAAATAGCAGAGGCTCCACATCTTTAATAAACAGTAAGTTGCTTTTCTCTGGGAAGTCAGAATGTTACTGGGGGTTATTAAGCAGAATAATCTGCAAAGTACTTCCATTCATTCTCTTGAGTATGTGGCAAAATGGACTTTACAGGAACCCATCTACTTGCTGCCTGTGTTTTTGGATTTAAGTCGTTTTAAACATTTGATGGCTAACTTATTTTTTCCCTTCCTTCTTTCTTTAGAGGTCAACTGGAAGCCTCAAATCTTCCTCCAGAAGCTTGGCCTTCTGAAGTGACAGTGTCAGTGACAGGAGAACCACCTAATACTTCTGTAGAAGAAAAGGAAGAAACAGCCAAAGAAGCAATCATAGAAATCAGCCCAGAAACCATGAAGCCCCTGTCCATTCTAGACGTGCTGAGGATCTCTGCAGTTCTGGAGGACACCACAGACCAGCTCTCCATTCTAAACTATATCATGCCAGTCCAGTATGAAAAAAGACAAAGCATCAGCGTGGTATATATATTCACCATTACTTAATTTTTGCTTTCTCTTTATTTCTCCATCATTTGCAGTACCTATGCCATTCAATTCAACTTGGGCAATAGCACCTTCTAGTTAGGTAAAGGGCTACAGTAATTATCTAAGGTATGTACTCTCAGTTAATGGAGTGAAATAGACATAGTTCACAGTACATCTCACAAAATATCCTTTTCTTCTGATATATTGGCATTATTCTAAAAAGTCCATAGATAAGTCAGTATAAATACAATATATATACTGAGGAGATAAATAATTGTGTTGTCTTATTTGTCTTGTATTGGTATTTGTCAGCTGGCAACCCACCCCAATATTCTTGCTAGAGAATCCCCACGGACAGAGGAGCCTGGCGGGCCACAGTTCATGGGGTCGCAAAGAGTTGGACTGAGCGATTAAGTACAACAGCACAAAAGCTAACTGAACACCGGGCGGAGGAAATTCAACTGGACCCTGTCAACACTGCTTTTATCTCAAATGACTTTGTCGTTGCTAAATATGTTGCAGTCTGCTTTTCTGAATATCCAGCTGCATTATTGCATTAGCCATTACATTTTCCATGATGTTATGGATTCTTCCCTCAAAGCACCACTGAGTTATCAAAAAACTCAACTTGGTAGTGAGCAAAATCTTTCATAAATTCTTAAGCCCTTAAACCAGAAACAATTTTTAAGTACAAATTTTATTACATTTTATTTTAAGTACATATTTATTAAGTTTAACACAATTATATAATTTGTACAGATTATATCTGATTCTGTGATAAATGCAACTTGCTATAAAAATGAGAGGGTAAATTAATTTTCATGTCTAATAGAAAAGAAGTCCATATTTACTGTGACTAGAAAATTAAATTTCCCTTTAATTTCCCCTTACAATTTTATAATTATTATTATTATTATTATTACTACTGCTATATGTATAAACTGGATTCACAAAACTTTTATTAGGGTTTTAAAAGTGGATTTGAAGTTACAGAATCATTATGGTTGAATTGTGCGATAAGCAGTTCATTTTACTTTCTCGGTCTTGGTTTTCTCATTTATGAATTGTGGTGGAGTTTTAACTAAATGAGCCCTTCTAATACTAACATTCTATGAGTTTTAGGGTGATTTTAAAACATTAATGGGTATTATAGGAATTTTGCAACAAATTAGTTTCCTTATTAATTTATGAAAAGCAAAGACATCTGGAAACCCAAGAACTAAACCTTTCAGTGCACTTAAAATTAGTCTAATTCTTAAATTGTTTGTTAACAGATAGTACAGAAGAGACACTAACCTCACTAAATATCTTCAGTTAACAAGATAAAGTTTTCTCAATGATATTTACTGTCAGGCTTTAAAAAGGGTAATCTTCCATCATAGAAACTCAAGAGAGAAAGAAAAACACAAATTTATAAACAACATTCAGTAGTGGTCACCATTCTAGTACATAAAAGAGCAAAACTTCTCCAGTTTTATTCTGGTTTACGATCTTCACCCACAAAACTTTCTGACGTGACAGAGAGAGGCCCTGCTTATGATTTTATAGAAATATAAATAGTAAAGATTTGTACTCTTGTTATGATTAATAGAGCTTAAAAGCCCCTTTCAGAATGTTAGTTATATAATTTTTACAAATGTGACTCTTTAAAATAATTTTTCATTTTATAGTATTATAGTTGTTCTAACTCATAAATTTTTAAAGTACCATTGCCTTGCATAAGATAAATATTTAAAAACCTTAGCACTAATGTAGATGTTTTCTTTCTTTAAAAGCTTCACGTTGTTGAGCTTTACAGTAACAACACTGGGATGAAAGTTTAGTTATCATTATCCTTCTTCCACAACAATTTTATAGCTAAAGAATCATGGAATGGAATTATGCAAAACATACTAATGTACTAAGTTCTACCAGAAGTGATTGTACATACTAATGTACTTAGTACATACTTAGTACATACTAATGTACTAAGTTCTACCAGAAGTTCTACCAGTAATTGATCTGAACTTTGGAAAGAGCTCCCTTGCAGGGAATACTGTTCTTATTTTTTCCCTTAGACTCTAACACCCTCCCGTACAAGGACGTGAATGGATCAGAATATCTAGCTAGTTCCTTTAACTTCTCTTCTAAAAACTCATATTTATGTCTAATAATCTGTTTATCAGGCCATTTGATACATTTGCTTCCTTTTCCAGATGCCTGAGCACAAATGTAGAGGAATGATGGTTAGGGTGATCAGAAAAAACAAACTTTCCAGGCCTTGTGTTTCCCATTCCCTCCCTAGATTAGAAAATCTAGAGTAATAACCATCCACATACTTAAATCTTTCTTTATGCATAGGGCATCTGGTCCCATCACTTCGTGGGAATAGATGGGGAAACAGTGTCAGACATTTTTTGGGGGGGCTCCAAAATCACTGCAGATGGTGACTGCAGCCATGAAATTAAGACGCTTACTCCTTGGAAGGAAAGTTATGACCAACCTAGATAGCATATTCAAAAGCAGAAACATTATTTTGCCAACAAAGGTCCATCTAGTCAAGGCTATGGTTTTTCCAGTGGTCATGTATGGATGTGAGAGTTGGACTGTGAAGAAAGCTGAGCACCGAAGAATTGATGCTTTTGAACTGTGGTGTTGGAGAAGACTCTTGAGAGTCCCTTGGACTGCAAGGAGATCCAACCAGTCCATTCTAAAGATCAGCCACGGGTGTTCTTTGGAAGGAATGATGCTAAAGCTGAAACTCCAGTACTTTGGCCACCTCATGCGAAAAGTTGACTCATTGGAAAAGACTCTGATGCTGGGAAGGATTGGGGGCAGGAGGAGAAGGGGACGACAGAGGATGAGATGGCTGGATGGCATCACCAACTCGATGGATGTGGGTTTGGGTGAACGCCAGGAGTTGTTGATGGACAGGGAGGCCTGGCTTGCTGCAATTCATGGGGTCACAAAGAGTCAGACACAACTGAGCAACTGAACTGACTGAACTGAAGTTTCAATTTAATTGTTGGAGTTCTATGGTTTCTGTTCTCTATGTAGTCAGAATGACAACATAGTCAGCCTCTATCTAGCAGTCATTGAAATTAAAATTTCAATTTTAATTAAAAGTATTTTAAAATTTAATTCTTATTTAGCATTTTGTTTTGTACTTGCATATGTATGTTTTCCTCAGATCTGAATCTTTCCTTGCTGTTGATAAAGGAAAAATGCTGTTGAGTCTGTGTTTATTAATCTTTATTGATAGTTTTTTTTTTAAAACTAATCTAATTGAAGTTTAGCTAAGGAAGATCTAGGCTTTTATGCAAATAAAACTCTTCTGTGCATAGGATCAGCTCAAGAATTTAAGTAATCATATCAAATGTTGAACTTACATGGTTCTGTGTAGTGTTCTAAATGCCCTTTTTCTTTCTTTTTCACCTTCCTTCCTTTTTTTCGTTCATCAATAACTACAAGATGGCAAGTATTATCCCTATTTTATCAATAGGAAAATGAAGGCGTAGAGATATTAAATAGTTGTCTAAAGTCAATGTGGTTTAGTAAGAGGGCCAGGATTTAAATAAGGAAGTCTGGTTTCAGAGTCCCATATGAACTGCATAACCACTCTCTTACATGGTTTCCCATTGGCTCAAGGTTTTAGCCACAGATTAAATAGGAATCATCAATTGAAAGATGTATCCTGTCCCAGTTGAAAGATGGTAATGCTTACCCCTTACTATTCAAGTTTGGGTCTGAAAAATAATTTTTTTTTGGCTTTTCCCCACATGAACTTCAAAAGCTATACCATACCACTAAATACACTATTAGCGCCTTCTCTTTGGTATGATTCTCTTTTAATTTTTTATACACTGGGCCCTCCATATCTATGGGTTCCACATCTGCAGATTCAAACAACCATGGATCAAAAATATTCAGAAAAAAATTCCAGTAAGTTCCCAAAAGCATAACTTGAATTCGCTGTGTGCTGGCAGCTATATACATAATATTTATATTGTTTTAGTATTATAGGTCATCTAGAGATGATTTAAAGTATATGAGAGGATGTAAACAGGTTATATACAAATACTACGCCATTTTACATAAGGGACTTCAGGATCTGTGGAGTTTGGTCTCCTTGAGGGCTGGGTCGGGGGTGTGGTGTTGGATAAGACCAATCCTCCACAGTTACCAAGGGATGACTATATTTCAGATTTATGTGTCCAGCGAACATTTGAGTCTTTGCTGTACCCTGGACATTGTTCTAAACAATGGGATTATAAAGATGGCCACACTCATTTAATATNTAAGGGACTTCAGGATCTGTGGAGTTTGGTCTCCTTGAGGGCTGGGTCGGGGGTGTGGTGTTGGATAAGACCAATCCTCCACAGTTACCAAGGGATGACTATATTTCAGATTTATGTGTCCAGCGAACATTTGAGTCTTTGCTGTACCCTGGACATTGTTCTAAACAATGGGATTATAAAGATGGCCACACTCATTTAATATTATCTTGTTCCAAAAAGAGTTTGAGGTGTACCAAGGTCTGTAAGATACTGTCCCTCTCCTCATGGAATTTATAATTTAATGGAGATGTTTATACAAATAATTACAAGTGGTAAATGTCTGCTAATAGAGATGTTTCACAGAGTACTGTGTCTTTGGCCATAGTCCTAAAGTTTACCAGTTTGGGGAATGACAGAGAGTGGGAATGTTGTCTAAAGGCAGGAAGACAAAAGAGCAGAGCATGCAGTTTGATGTGGCTGAAGAAGAGGGTAATTGTCTGGACAAGAGGTTTAAAATGTAGGAAGAGGCCCTCACATAGTATTGTTTTTGTTTTAAAAATCTGTCTTAACATGAAACATCATTTATTGTTTTTAGAAGGATAACAAAGAAATGCATTCAGAAGGAAGAAGCTCAGAAAAAGTTCCACTGGCATCAAAACCCTCAAAAATATCCAGTCCATTGGTATATAAAGAAGAACCCAAGGTGCCGGAAATCAGACAAGGAGGCCAGTTTAACAAAGTGCAAGATCTTATCTTCAAAAAACCCACAAGGCAGACCATACTGAATACAGAGACACTGAAGAAAATTCAGATTGATAGGTAAGGAAGGAGAGCACATTTGGAAATGTGAGAATGTATTTCTAGATGGATGAAGAGTGAGTACAGGGGTGGCTGACTGCTCTCTTCTCTTAACGGATTTGTCATTATGTCCAAGTGACTGCAGATAATAGAATTAGCCAAGGGCTATCTAGGGGAAGTGTGGTACAATTAAAAGTATTAATATGGTGGTATATGGTTGGGCAAGTTATTGAGCCCTTGTTTACAATTTTTAAAAATGAGAATAATGATATTGGAGGGAGGTATCAGCCAGTGCTTGGCAGAGATTGGTGGCTATTGTGATGCTTTATTCTTTAGTAAGAGATAGATACTATCAAAGTAGTCAAATTTTAAACTGTTTTAATCCTGAAGATTTCTTAAGTGGTCTCAATTTCCATTCTTCTTGCTCAGTTTTTCATTGTCAACTGGTTTGCTGACAAAGAATCCTGTTAATTTTAAAAGAAAGTATAACCTTTTAATAGTAATTTTTGATAAATAAGGGTTTATAGCAATTACCCAGGGCCACTAGCCAAATCCAGCCTGTAGTCTGTTTTTGAAAATAAATTTTACTGGAACACAGCATTGCGCATTTTATATATTGTCTATGACTGCTTCGATGGGATAACAGCAGAGTCGAGTAGTTTCAACAGGGAGTTTATCTCCTGCAAAACCAAAAACATTTATTATTTGTCCAGTTACAGAAAAACTCGCTGACCCCTACTTTAGACCCTCACCAGAGGGTATCATCTCTTGTTATAAATAGTCTGGTTTCACATTTGCATCCCTTAAAGATGGTGTCCTGTTTATAAGCTGTTAGTTAATGTCCTTTCATTCTCAGTGTGTGGGATCATAGTTTTTCAATTGATATGACTTCATTGTATTTATTTTCTCAATATAGTTATTGAATTTTTGTGTGAACTATTGGTAATAATTATGTAAAACAGTAAGTATACTTCTTGCTGATTCTATATCAAAACATTAAATAACAGTATTTAAAATTCTCTACCTAGGAGAGAATATTCAATGGACTAGGAGTCAATAATCTGAATTAAATAGTTCTAGCTCTTTTTCAAGCTAGTTCTGTGAACTTGGGCAAGGAAAGCATTTAATCTTTCTGAGTCTGGATTCACTCATCTCTAAAATGTGTTGTATTAGCTCTTTATACAAAAATTTTTAAATGATTTAACTTTTTCAAATTATGAAATGTTTCCACAATGCAGAAAATGTGAAGAATAAAATTATTAATCCTTATGTATATAACCACCAAATCTTAACATTTTACATGATAGCTTTAAGAGTTTTTTTTTTCAAATAAGGTACAATTGAAGACTCTGATTCTAGTCCCCTCACCCGTCCCCCAAATAGTTCTAAATTTGTTGTTTATTGTTCTCTTGTATATGTTGTGATACTTTTATTAGGTATGTATTTTATTTAAATGATATATATAGGTGGCTCAGATGGTAAAGAGTCTGCCTGCAATGCAGGAGACCTGGGTTTGATCCCTGGGTCAGTAAGATCCCTGGAGAAGGAAAATGGCAACCCACTCCAATATTCTTGCCTGGAGAATTCCATGGACAGAGGAGCCTGCTGGGGTACAGTCCATGGGGTCACAAAGAGTTGGACATGACTGAGTGACTAACTTTCACTTTCACGTTCATAGTTTTACATGTTCTTAGATGTTGTATACACAATATCATGCTGTACATTCCAGGTCTGTTAGTCTTTAGTATGTAAACTTTTTCCGGTTAAGGACTTTCTCTTTTTTGCTAAGAGTTGTTGTTTTTAAATGATGTGATGATCATTTGGCTTTTTTCTCCTTTTGTCCTTATTAATGTGATTATTTCCATTAGTAGATTTTCTAATACTAAACTATTTCTGCCCTCCAAGAATAATTCAAATTTAGTTATGATGGTCCTTCTGAGTCTTAACTTGTGTGATTTTTGTAGCTCTTTGTGAATGTGGGGAAATATATCTTATTGATTCATCTTACATTTCTTACATTTCTCCTTACAGGCAATTTTTGAGTGATGTAATTACAGAAACTATGGAGGAGTTGCAAGAAGAAGGCACTTTCACCAGTCTCCTGAAAGCTTTGGGCAAAGAGAGGGAAAGCAAAATGCATTTCTATGATATCATTGCCAGGTGAGAGTAACTTTAGGTTTATTTGCTCTGTTGCCTTTTAAAGTGCTATAAAACTCTTATTGGAAGTCTTAGATTTCTAAAGCAAACCAAGTTTTTGCTTTTAAGGGAAGATAACTAGAAGTCAGAAAGTTGGGTTCTATTCGGAGTTCTACTGGAACAATAGCTCAATTTCTGGGCTTCAGTTATCTGTATCTATAATATATATAGTACAATATATGTACTACACAGATGGGTAGTGCATAATCTATGGTTTGTGTTGGCAATGACAATCTCAAGATTGTAGTTAGCAGGATTTCTCTAGATGCTGCTTAATGATAAGGGTTTTTTTGTTTTTGTTATTGTTGTTGCTATAGACTGAATGTTTGTGCTCCTCTAACCTCAGTTTTTGGAATCCCAACCTCCAGAGTGATGGTTTTCAGAGGTTGGATGTCTTTGGTCAGTGAGTAGGTCTTAAAGATGGAGCCCTCATCAGTGGGATTAGTGCCCTGATAAACAAGACCCAGGAGAGCTGCCTTCCTCTTCTGTCATGTAGATACAAATGAAAATGGGCAGTTGTGAACCAGGTGCCAGGTTCACAGCAGACACTGAGTTGGACGGCACCCAGATCTTGGACTTAATAGCCTCCAGAACTGTGAGCAATGAATTTCTCTGTTTATAAGCCTTCCAGTCTATGATATTTTTATTATGGCAGCTCAAGCTAAAATAGGTATTTTTTTTTATTGTATTGTTCTGTTATTTTGTTTTAAACCTAAATAAAGGGATTTCTGGAGATAAGCAGAATTCTGTTTCTGAGGGCAAACAGAAACAACGTAGAATAGTTAAATTCTCATTCAGACAGTACTGAGTTTAAATTCTGCTCTGCCATTTAAACTCATTCTGCTCTGTGACTATGGCAAGTGTGTGAGTCTGTATCTTCTTAGAGATAAATGACAAGATGAGATTATTGATGTAAAGATTTTTATCAGGGAAACCCTTATGTGAGAGAAAATGGGGAGGGAGGCTTTGGACTCAATGCTCTGGCATTGAGTCAGACATGACTGAATGACTGAACTGAATAATGAATGATGTTGAGCATCTTTTCATGTGTTTACTAGCCATCTGTATATCTTCTTTGGAGAAATGTCTGTTTAGGTCTTTTTCCCACTTTTTGATTGGGTTGTTTGTTTTTCTGGTATTGAGTTGTATGAGCTGCTTGTATATTTTGGAAGTTAATCCTTTGTCAGTTGTTTCATTTGCTATTATTTTCTCTCATTCTGAAGGNATGTGTAGAGTCTTCTCTTGTGTTGTTGGAAGAAGGTGTTTGCTATGACCAGTGTGTTGTCTTGGCAAAACTTTATTAGATTTTGCCTTGCTTCATTCTGTACTCCAAGGCTAAATTTGCCTGTTCTTCCAGGTGCTTCTTGACTTCCTGCTTTTGCATTCCAGTCCTCTATAATGAAAAGGACATATTTTTTGGGTGTTAGTTCTAGAAGATCTTGTAGGTCTTCATAGAAGACAGATCAACTTCAGCTTCTTCAGCATTACTGGTCAAGGCATCGACTTGGATTACTGTGATACTGAATGGTTTGCCTTGGAAACGAACAGAGATCATTCTGTCGTTTTTAAGATTGCATCCAAGTACTGCATTTTGGACTCTTTTTTTTTTTTTTTAATATGATGGCTACTCCATTCCTTCTAAGGGATTATTGCCCACAGTAGTAGATGTAATGGTCATCTGAGTTAAATTCACTCATTCCAGTCTCTTTTAGTACGCTGATTCCTAAAATGTTGCCATCTCTTGTTTGACCACTTCCAATTTGCCTTGATTCATGGACCTGACATTCCAGGTTCCTATGCAATATTGCTCTTTACAGCATTGGTCTTTACCCCATCACCAGTCACATCCACAACTGGGTATTGCTTTTGCTTTGGCTCCATCCCTTCACTCTTTCTGGAGTTATTTGTCCACTGATCTCCAGTAGCATATTGGGCACCTACCGACCTGGGGAGTTCGTCATTCATTGTCCTATCTTTTTGCATTTTCATACTGTTCTTGGGGTTCTCAAGGCAAGAATACTGAAGTGGTTTGCCATTCCCTTCTCCAGTGGACTGCGTTTTGTCAGAACTCTCCACCATGACCCTCCCGTCTTGGGTGGCCCTTCATGGCATGTCTCATAGTTTCATTGAGTTAGACAAGGCTGTGGTCCATGTGGTCAGACTGGTTAGTTTTCTGTGATTGTGGTTTTCAATCTGTCTGCACTCTGATGGAGAAGGATAAGAGGCTTATGGAAGCTTCCTGATGGGAGAGCCTGACTGAGGTGGAGTCAGTATAGTGTTCTAATAATCAACAGAGTTTCAAATTCTTCTAGCTTATGGAAGATATATCTCTATATCTGTCTATCTATCTATTTATCTATATTTTCAGTTGTCCAGCATTCAAAATTTAAGGAAAATGAGAATTCCTAGGCCCAATGGGGAAATAACTCCTTCTTGGAATCTTGTTCTGAGAGTATCTTTCTAGTGCTATATACTTAGTGGCAGCTCCAGCATTGGAAAACAGTATGGGGATCCCTCAAAAAATTAAGAATAGAACTACCGTATGATTCAGCTATTCTACTTCTGAGTATTTATCCAAAGAACATGAAGACACTAATTCAGAAAGGTGTATGTACCCCTGTGTTCATTGCAGCATTGTTCAGAACAGCCAAGATAAGGAAACAACCTATATTCACATTGACAGATAAGTGGATAAAGAAGGTGTGGTACGTGTTTACAACAGTGTATAGACAATGGATACTTCCTAGCCATACAAAGATGGAATCTTGCTATTTTTGTTAATATAGATGGACATTGAGATTATCATGCAAAGTGAAATAAGTCAGACAAAGAAAGATAAATTTCACTGTATAATTTCACTCAGTGTTTTATGTGGAATCTAAAACAAACAAACAAAAATAGATGAACAAAGCAAACAAAAACAAACATGTAGAACAGATTAGTCGATACCAGAAGGGGAAAGGGTTGGGGGTAAGAAATGGGTAAAGCAGAGGGGGTCAACTATACGGTGACGGATGGAAGCTAAATTTTCGGTGTTGAGCACATTGTAACATATTCAGAAGTTGAAATATCAATATAATGTTGCACACATGAAGCTTACATAATGTTATAAACCAATGTTAACACAATTTAAAAAAGAAAGTTGCCAAGCACTTTGTAACCTGGGAAGAATTTTCAAACACATTGTCAATTAATCCTTATAATTACTTGCTAAGATATTTCAGGCAGGGTGGATATTAATGTTTCTATTTTAAAGAAGGTGAGACTTGGAGAGTTTAACTGAGGTGTCCTAATTCACACAATTGGCAGGGCTTGGGTGGGAAGTTAGGTCTTTTGATCATTTAGTCCAGTGCTCTTTCCACTAAAATGAAATAGTAATGGGAAATATGTGTGGATACAGGATACCCAAATAATGTGCCTAGGAAAGAATCTCACAGTCTTAGAACTACTTTTCATTTTCATTTATACTATCCATGACTACTGGGTGAACTTCTAGTGTGATAGCAGAAAAACAGATCCAGTTCCCTGTTGATACATAAGTACAAAAGCTTAAGCTGCTGACTGAGCTAAATGGAGGTAGAATGCATTTTAATTTAGAAATCTGGTCTTAATCTCTACAGAATCGGAATGAATATATTGCTCATCTCAAGGACCAGTTGCAAGAGATGAAGGCAAAAACCAACATGGAGAATCGCTATATGAAGAGAAACACAGAACTGCAGATTTCCCAGACCCAGAAAAAATGCAGCAAAACAGAAGAGCTCTTGCTGGAAGAGATTGAGGTGATCACTGTTAATTAGGCATGAATCTAGGGACTGGCTTTCAAACTGTCGCTCCCGATATTTCAGCCGACAAAGGAGGTGCGAGAGGGAGGCTTCCCTGACCTTTGAATTCTCTCTCTCCAGCAATCCTAACGTCCGAGGCTAAAGACAAAAAAAGGGATGAAGACTTGCTTTTTTACAAGCAGAGGTTCTGATGGGGTATAGCCTACATTTCCTGATTTTTTGTAAGGACTTTGAAATTGGTTGTACTTTCTTCTCTTGGTCACTTTATCCTTATTTTATGAAGCTGTTTGCCATTTCTTCTGGTAATTACAGGGAGAGGGCAAAACAAGATACTCAGTACTGTAGGTTTTTGCTGCTACTCTTCTTACCCAACCAGTATTTTTTATCCCGCCATTAAGAAATACAAAATTTAGAGCACTGAACTTCATGCACACATAAATTTATATTAATAGAAATGAAATGTCACAGTGAAAAGTATCAGTAGAAAGTAACCAGGGTAGACCCTCATTTTAGAGGAAAAAGGCTATTTCCCCTCTACATGTGTTCCTACATGGAACACATTCAGTGCATTCAGAGCAATGTTTAAGAAATTTTGCCCTTAAGTCATAGAAATAACCTACTACAAATAACATATATTTACATTAAGAAAACTCAAAACTTATTTCCAGATTTCTTTAAATCATACCCTCTCTTAAAGACATTTAATTTAATTAAAAATTTTAAATCTCTTTATATATCTCAGTACCAAACTTGTCATATTCTACTTAGAACTACAAATTTTCATCTCCAAATTACAGATAAATAGTAACATGTTGCATACTTCCTGGAAACTTTTTCTAAAAGTAATCATTTGGGGAGGAGGCTAAATGGCTAAAAGAAGAAGATACTGGCGAGAAGGAGCAAACATTAGTCAAGCATGTCATCTGCGTGCCGTAGGAGGACTCCTTTCTTTGAGTCCCTGCTTGTCGGAAAGCTTATTTCCCAAGTGTGGCTTAAGTCTTAAGCAAACAGTTTTTTGCACTCTGGCATATCCTTTTGTAGGCCTGAGAACCTTGTGCCCTTGAAGCACTGTTTCTCTCTTTAAATGAACATCACTTTCCAGGCAACAGGATCATGGCCCTCTTGCTCTGGGCTGTTGCCTGTGGCTAACACAGTGCCAGACATAACTCACATGTGTTGTGAACATGAATTGAATTCAGGGAAACTGCATTACTGCTCCGGAGGAATACTGTGGAGTCCTTAGGATCCCAGCTGGTAGAGAAAACTTGTATTACTGTCACAGCTATACCCCTAATCTTGAGAACTCACTTGCAGCCCTGTTGGGAAGACTTCTGAGGTTGGTTTGTTATTCACAGAAACTACGGCTGAAAACTGAAGAAGAGAACCGGATTCATGCCGAGATTGAACTGTTCCTTAGAAAGGAGCAGCAGGTGAGTCCCCAGATCTTTCTTATCCTCTGAAGTGTTTGTTTCCCACTTATAAAATGCCAAGGACAGCAAAACAACTTTTTTTAAGGAAAGAAAAATTGACTGTAATCATACCAGCCTAATAAAAGAGCTACATAGCCCATGTTTTCTGTATAAGTTATCCATCTGGATAAATGTTTTATAAAGCTGCAATTTGAGTACAGGTAAAATTTTTTCCTTTACCTTTATCATTTAGTATTATATAAGGCACTGTTTTCTTGTTCTTATATTGCCTCACAGTCATAATTTAAAATTTTCTGATTTTTGAAAATTATAAAAATAACATTCTTAGTTGTGGGAAGATTTTTTTTTAAATTGCCAGTTTTTTCACCCATTTTTTCATTTTATTATAGTCTCCTTGTAAAATAATTTTAAATTGTTTTATAATGTTCTACAGAGTAGTTATTCTATAATTTATTTGTTACTCTTTGTTCTGGATATTTAGGTTATTTCTAAAGTTTCATTACTGTAAATAACGCAGTAATGAAAGGTTGGCCCAAATTCCTGTTTTCTTCACTGCAATTATTTGCTAGAAGTAAATCTCCAGCATGAGATTATTATTTGAGAGACTGGTATTTTGTGACTTTTGATAAATATTGCTAGTAGTCTGTTTTACACTGATGTCAGCAATGAATACAGGTACTAATTTGAAGGTATCCTCAACGGAACTAACTGCTTTAGATAGTTTTTTTTAAAGTCTGCTAGTTTAATGAATTGTTTTATTTTGCCTTTTTTTTTTTTGCTTACTAATGGAACTGACCATTTTTTCCACATATTTATTTACTCACTTTATTTCTTATTGTGTGAATTATGAAATTATTCATATAATTATATAAATTTTGTGACTGAAATGGTTTGAATTAGTATTTCCAATACTAGTAACAACACAAGCTGAATGGAAGGAACCTTTCAAAATATCTCTGTTGGCTGAATAAGGGAAAAAATTTCCAACTTACTCATGATACAGCCTACCTTTGAGAAAGCTGATGAAGTTTTAGTAAATAGTTCCAAATTTGTGGTTAAAGAAGATAATTTCTAGATGCTGTCTCACAGGGCTTTACTGAAGAACATATCAGTAAGCTATTAGAACCTGTACCTCTGCAATTTCAGGATTATGAATCATGTTACCTACCTCAAATGTTAGATATAGAGCAAGTATTTGAACAGTCAGATGAGTCGGTGGATACATGGATGTTGGATGGATAAAGTTAGTGTTACCCAGATCTTCAGCCTAATAACATAAGCAATACATAGATACGTTTTAATGAAAAATTTGAAACAGTGCAGAAATATATAGATTTTTAAAAGCGAAAACTCTCTTAATTACTCCCCCTTTCACGTATTTCTTCCATATCTTTTTCTTTTCATGTATGTTCTTGTGTATATACCTAAATGCTTACTTGTATTAGTATTTATTTATTTATATTTGTTTTGACATAAATTGGATCATAGTATATATTTTTTTCCAGACCCAGTTTAAAAAAAAATTTGCATTGTCTTTAATCTTTTCTAAAGCAGTATACTTGCTGTATAATATGCCAAAGAGGAGATATACCAAGGTTTAGGTAACGATCTTTCTCTCAGTGGACATGCCTCTAAGGGCATGGTGTATGGAAAGGCTATTCATTTTTGTATATTGTTCTAGATTCCTTATGTCCCCTCATATTAGTTTTTAATGGTTTTTGAGTTGGTTCATTGGGATTTTCTAGGTAGAAAATCTTGCTGTTGTCATCCTGTTGCTAAGTCGTATCTGACTCTGCAACTCCGTGGTCTGCAGCATGCCAGACTTTCTTTCCTGCCCTTCACCATCTCCCTGAGTTTGCTCAAACTCATATCCTTTGAGTCAGTGATGCCATCCAACCATCTCATCCTCTGTCACCCCCTTCTCCTATTGACTGTAAATAATAGCAGTTTCCTATTTTCCCTCTCATTATTTATATATCCGTTTCCATTCTGTGGCTTGTTGTATACATAGAATGGCAAGTGTAATGTTTAGTAGCATTACTAAAGTGATAATGTGGCAGTGTTTCTCTATGGTTGGTTTTAATGGTGTTTCGGTCAGTGTTACACATGAACTCATTCGTGGTCATGACGAGTTTCTCATGCGCAAGTTAGGGTTCCTTGGGAAAAAATAGGGCCCTGCAACTTGGAATGGGAATTCCTGGTATGTAATTTACATTCTTGAACCCCCAAGTCACTGTAACCCTCTTCTTGCTGGTAGAAGTAGCCTGCCCTTCTATGTCTGAGGAGATTAGTCTTATTTTCCCTGAAAACCCTGTGATAATAATTTCATCTGAGGCAGATGCCTTGAAAAGAGATGCTATCTCTCAAGACCTAGTGCAATCACCCCTTTTCTCCGTGGTTCCGTCACTAGAGTCAAATCTCAGCGGGTTGCAGGCTCATAGATAACTCAGGTGACTATAACTTAGAAGGATATAACTTACATTCTAAAAGAATTACAAGACTTTACTAATATATATTGGCATAAGCCCAGGAGACAGGTGTGAGAATGGATTCTAAGGCTGTTGGGCCAAGGAAGGTAGAACAGAACACTGGATTAGATCGAGTTCATTGATGTGGACCTGTTTACTAGAGATTCTGGATTTAATGTGTTAGCTTGTGGAGCCGGAGGTGACTCTTAACAGTTTGCTGGATTGGTTAACTAAAACCTGGACTCATTTAATGAAGTGGAGATGTCAGTGCTTTTTTGCTGTAATGGAGGAGAGAATTCAAAAGACTTAGGGAGACAGGAATACAATGTGACTTTATCATGTGTGGCCTAACACCGACTCAAACACCTGCCTCCAGCAAGTTTCTGTGAGACACTCCTTCCTAAAGACAGTTCTTTACTAATGCATCCAGTTCAGTTCAGTTCAGTCGCTCAATCGTGTCCGACTCTTTGCGACTCCATGAATCACAGCATGCCAGGCCTCCCTGTCCATCACCAAATCCTGGAGTTCACTCAAACTCCTGTCCATTGAGTCAGTGATGCCATCCAACCATCTCATCTTCTGTCATCCCCTTCTTCTCCTGCCTTTAATCTTTCCCAGCATCAGGTCTTTTCAAATAAGTCAGCTCTTCACATCAGGTGGCCAAAATATTGGAGTTTCAGCTTCAATATCAGTCCTTCCAATGAACACCCAGGACTGATCTCCTTTAGGATGGACTGGTTGGATCTCCTTGCAGTTCAAGGGACTCTCAAGAGTCTTCTCCAAGACTCACACTTCAAAAGCATCAATTCTTCTGTGCTCAGCTTTCTTTATAGTCCAACTCTCACATCCATACATGTCTATTAGAAAAACCATAGCCTTGACTAAATGGACCTTTGTTGACAAAGTAATGTCTTTGCTTTTGAATATGCTGTCTAGGTTGGTCATACATTTTCTTTCAAGGAGTAAGTGTCTTTCAATTTCAAGGCTGCAGTCACCATCTGCAGTGATTTTGGAGCCCCCCCAAATAAAGTCTACTACTGTTTCCCTATCTATTTGCCATGAAGTGATGGGACTGGATGCCATGATCTTAATTTTCTAAATGTTGAGCTTAAGCCAGCATTTTTACTCTCCTCTTTCACTTTCATCAAGAGGCTTTTTAATTTTCTTTCTGTCAAAAGGGTGGTGTCATCTGCATATCTGAGGTTATTGATATTTCTCCCAGCAATCTTGATTCCAGCTTGTGCTTCATCCAGCCCAGCATTTCTCATGATGTACTCTGTATATAAATTAAATAAGCAGGGTGACAATACACAGCCTTGGCATACTCCTTTCCCGATTTGGAACCAGTCTGTTGTTCCATGTCCAGTTCTAACTGGTGCTTCCTGACGTGCATACAGATTTCTCCAGAGGCAGGTCAGGTGGTCTGGTATTCCCATCCCTCAGAATTTCCCAGTTTATTGTGATCCACACAGTCAAAGGCTTTGGCATAGTCAATAAAGCAGAAATAGATATTTTTCTGGAACTCTCTTCTTTTTCGATGATCCAGTGGATGTTGGCAATTTGATCTCTGGTTCCTCTGCCTTTTCTAAAACCAGCTTGAACATCTGGAAATTCATGGTTCACGTATTGCTGAAGCCTGACTTGGAGAGTTTTGAACATTACTTTAGCGTGTGAGATGAGTACAATTGTGTGGTAGTTTGAGCATTCTTTGGCATTGCCTCTCTTTGGAATTGGAATGAAAACTGACCTTTTCAGTCCTGTGGCCACTGCTGAGTTTTCCAAATTTGCTGGCATATTGAGTGCAGCACGTTCACAGCATCTTTCAGGATTTGAAACAGCTCCGCTGGAATTTCATCATCTTCACTAGCTTTGTTCGTAGTGATGCTTTCTAAGGCCCACTTGACTTCACATTCCAGGATGTCTGGCTCTAGATTAGTGATCACATCATCGTGATTATCTGGGTTGTGAAGGTCTTTTTTGTACGGTTCTTCTGTGTATTCTTGCCACCCTTCTCAATATCTTCTGCTTCTGTTAGGTCCAGACAATTTCTGTCCTTATTGTGTCCATCTTTGCATGAAATGTTCCCTTGGTATCTCTAATTTTCTTGAAGAGATCTCTAGTCTTTTCCACTCTGTTCTTTTCCTCTATTTCTTTGCACTGATCACTGAGGAAGGCTTTCTTATCTCTCCTTGCTATTCTTTAGAACTCTGCATTCAAATGGGTATATCTTTCCTTTTCTCCTTTGCTTTTTGCTTCTCTTCTTTTCTCAGCTATTTGTAAGGCCTCCTCAGACAGACATTTTGCTTTTTTGTATTTCTTTTTCTTGGGGACGATCTTGATCCCTGTCTCCTGTACAATGTCATGAACCTCCGTCCATAGTTCATCAGGCACTCTATCAGATCTAGTCACTTGATCCATTTCTCACTTCCACTGTATAATCGTAAGGGGTTTGATTTAGGTCATACCTGAATGGTCTAGTGGTTTTCCCTATTTTCTTCAATTTAAGTCTGAATTTGGCAATAAGGAGTTCATGATCTGAGCCAGAATCAGCTCCCTGTCTTGTTTTTGCTGACTGTATAGAGCTTCTTCATCTTTGGCCGCAAAGAATATAATCAGTCTGATTTCGGTGTTGACCATCTGGTGATGTCCACGTGTAGAGTCTTCTCTTGTGTTGTTAGAAGAAGGTGTTTGCTATGACCAGTGCATTGTCTTGGCAAAACTCTATTAGTCTTTGCCCTGCTTCATTCCGTATTCCAAGGCCAAATTTGCCTGTTACTCCAGGTGTTTCTTGACTTCCTAGTTTTGCATTCCAGTCCCCTGTAATGAAAAGAACATCTTTTTTGGGTGTTAGTTCTAAAAGATCTTGTAGGTCTTCATAGAACCGTTCAATTTCAGCTTCTTAGTTAGGGGAATACCTGCATCCTTGAAAAGCACTGTGTTTGGTTTCTTATATAGTCCAGGTAAGACCATGTGTGATACCACTCCTGATTTCAGTGGAGTTGATAGGTTCATGGAGTGCCAGAGGACATGTGGCTGCGTTTAACTAGAGGGAGGTGCTGGGATAAAGCAGTACTTGATCTATACAACAGAGAAAAAGTCCAAATCTAGTAGCCGAAAACTTGATTTGAATCACCACAATGTAGTCATGGCCTCTCGCCCAGTTTCCAAACTAAGTAAATTCACCGACCCAGAGCCCCTTGATTGAGGGCGGCAGGTCCCCCTGAAGGCGAACTCAGTAGCAATTGCTCACTTGTACAAGTAATACAATTGAATCTTCCTCTAAATCTTACCCTAGGGACCTACTTATTAGAGTAACTGTGCACTGGAAAAAAGAAAATACCCAGACCTTTTGAGGTTACTAAACATTGGCTCTGAATTGATGCTAATTCCTGGGGATTCAAGACATCACTGTGGACCCTTCTCAAAATGTGCGATTATGATGATCAGATGATATATGGAGACTTAAGTCTGATTTACTCTGGACTCACTTTTCTACGGATCCACTCTGTTTATTTTCTCCATATGAACATATGGTTGGAGTACCTTGGCTCCTGATTCATGGAGTGAGGGCCATTATGATAGGAAGGGCCTAGTAGAAGCCTCTGGGACTTCCCATCCCTACCAAGACAGTGAACATAAGCAGTACTGTAGTCTCAGTGTAACTGCTGAAATTAATGCCAACATCAAAGGCTTCGAAGTGGAGGTAGTGACATTTATCACATTCCCATTCAAGTCAGCTGTTTGGCCTGTGCGGTTGAATGATCTTGCAGAGTGACTGTGGACTAATGTAAATATAATCGAATGGTGACTGCAATTGCAGATACTGTTCCAGATGTCATATCTTTCCTTGAGAAAATCTTCAACGGCAGCTATTAACTTCACTAAACTCCCTGTCTCCAAACTCATTTGGAAAAAACTGCAGAAACAGTTTACTTTTACCTGGCTGGGCCAGCAGTACACACTCACAGTTGCATCAGGGCTGTGTCGTTTCTGCTTCTGCTCTCTCTGCCACATTATGGTCGCAGAGATCATTGCCTGCTTTGACTTTCCACGAGACCCTCTAGTAGCTTACTGTTATGCCGATTGTATGTGATGAACAGAAGCGAGGATTTTAGATGACTTAGTGAGACACATGAATTAGGTGGGAGACAAACTAGTTTTGATAATAATTCTGTATCATTATCGTTCAGTTAGGGGACAGAAACCACATTGGTAATTTGAGCAGGGAACATATTAAAAAAAGAATCTTTAACTGCTAATAAGGGATTGGCTAAAAAGGAGGGATACGAGAGAACTCTAGGGCTGGAGGACAGTATCCAAGGGAGGAATAAATAGATATTTGCTTTGTTGCCTGGGTCAGAGCTGCTTTACAGCTAGTGGGGTAAGGCTGGAAAGCAGGGAACTGTAGACTGTGTTTGGCAAGCAAGACTCTTTCTGTTGTGTTAGTAAAAGTTGGTGAACAAGTGCCATTGAGTATGTCACATCCATGACACCATCCATCAGCTGTGCCCTACAAAGGAGAGAAGCCCTTCTGTCACGTCCCTCTAGCACCCTCTACTGACAAAGCTGAATATCGTGCCAGTTTGCAGAAGGAAGTGTTTGCTGCAATCATCCAGTCTTATAAAGCTGGTCAGTGAAGGATGATTTGGAATTGAGAGGCAATAAATTGATAACTGGAAAAAATGGGGATTTTATGACATTTGGGCTGTAGGCTTATGGCAGGTAAGCCTTATCAAGTTAATAAAGTTTCCTTTTAGTCAAATCTTGCTAAGTTTTTTTTTCTTCTTAATCAGGAATGAAGATTGAGTTTTATAAAATGGATTTTTTTTAATCCATTGAGAAGATATGATTTCTTTTAATGTGTTAATAAGTTAAAATATATTAGTAGACTTGTTGATGTTGAATCATCTTTAAATTTGGGGGATAAATCTACTCTGTCCATAAGTAATGATTCTTTTACTAGACTGTTATAGATTTTTATTTTGTATTTATGTATTCCATAAATGAGATTATTCCGTAGATTCATTTTCAGTGCTTCTTTGTTGTATTTTGATCAGTTATGCTAGCTAGCTTAATAGAAATAGAGCAAAATAGATTATCACCTCTTCCTTGAAACTGGTAAAATTCAGTCATAAACAGTCTGGTTGGGTAAGGGAGAGATGTTTGGCTCCCTTTTCTGTTTTTTTTTAGTGATTAATGATGTCATTACTTTAAAAAACTCTGAGTCATTTTTGGTAACATGTCTTCCTGGAAATAATCCATTTTATCAAAATATTCATTTTGAATTTATTAGTACAAAGACATGAGCTGTAGTCTCTTACAATTTAAATTTTATTTCTGAACTTATGTTTTCCATCCTTTATTTTAAAAAGTTTGTGTCTTCTGTGTTTCTTGCTAAGACTTGTCAAAGGTTTGACCACATTTTAATGTTTTTTCTTTTCCAAATAGAAGCTTCAGCATTCCTGAAGTTTCCCTCCCGCCCCATTCCCAATCAATAAACCACCAATCTCCCCCCGCCCCAAAGTAACCCTTATTCTGACTTCTTTCCCTATAGCACAGTCATGCTTGTTTTCGAACCTCATATACATGATTTCATACAGTATATACTGTTTCATGTCTGGCTACATTTTGATGTTTGGTTTTTTTTTCTTCCAAATAGAAGCTTGAGGAGAAGCTAGAGTTCTGGATGGAGAAATTTGATAAGGACACAGAAATGAAACAGAATGAACTAAATGCCCTCAAATCTGCTAAGGCCAGTGACTTAGCACACCTTCAAGAACTTGCAAAGACGGTAAGGAAGGGGGAGTCTCAACAGCATTAAGGCAGAACATGGAGGAGTGGGCGGGAGCTAAGCTGCAATAGCTTGGGCACAGTTTTTGGTCACGAGGTGGTGTGCCTGTCAACCGCTGGGATTCTTTTCTGATGATGACGATATCCTCATTGATGCAACAGTATCAATGCAGCAGCCGACACTTGACAGGGCTTAATCTGGCCTGGGCACTTTTCTGGTATTTTACTTTATTTTGTTCAGTTGTTCAAGTCGTTCCCAGCTCTTTGTGACCCCATGGATTATACAGTTCATGGAATACTCTAGGCCAGAATACTGGAGTGGGTAATCTTTCCCTTCTCCAGGGGATCTTCCCAACCCAGGAATCAAACCCAAATTTACATACATAACTTAACGCTATCCAAAACCCCTTGAGCTAGATACTATTTTAATTTCTACTTTAAGATCTCTGAAGATAATTTATAAATGATTTATAAAAACCTTCTGATTATGGTTTTATCACTGAATAAGTGTAGAACTCAAATTTCTTTTAAAGGATGCTTATTTGTAGGTGTGCCTTCTATTAGTTTTTTATTACATTATTTTGATGTCATTAGCCACATATCAAGTTAGTATTTCATTTTTATTAGACTTTAAAGCAAATTTATTCAAGCTGAAAAAATTCAGGGGACAATTATAAAGCTAATGTGAATACTGACAATATAGGAATCAAGTAAATTTTTTCTTTTTTGGAGGGTTTAATTTGGTGTGGTTCATTTTAGTTTTAATTAAAAATGTAGGGCTAGGGAGTTCTCTGGTGGCCTAGTAGTTAGAATTCTGGGCTTTCACTGCCTTGGCCCTGGGTTCAGTCCCTGGTGGGAGAATTGAGATATTGCAAGCGATGTGTCATGAACAAAAGAAGCAGGTCTGGGTGGGTCACAGCTTGGCTGGGTCCTGTAACACGATTAATGTCTACTTTTGCAGATAAGGGAATATGAACAAGTCATCATTGAAGATCGTATAGAAAAGGAGAAGACCCGGAAGAAGAGAGAACAGGATGACTTGGAATTGAGGAGCATCATAAAGGTAAAAAACCATTCTTTGCATCTTGGGGCCTTTTCAATTCTGTAACTGGCCAAACACTGAGGAATGCAAAGCACTTCTTGTTTATTATCAAACACAGAGCAGGAGATCTGTGAGGAAGCATGACCTAATCACTGGAATTTGCCATCATCCGTGGTGCAGGGAGACAGTAAAGAGGACATGCCCCCCAGTTTTTAATCTGGGAAAGAAGAGGTGGTTAACAGTGTATCCAAAGCCTAGACCTTGTGCCCAGAGGTCACACTTATGAATACTATTTCTAATCAACAGAGCTCTTAAAAGAATTTTTTAATATCCCACTGCTTCTTAAGATCCTATTTATATTCAGTTCAGCTCAGTTCAGTTCAGTTACGTCCGACTCTTTGCGACTCCATGAATCGCAGCACACCAGGCCTCCCTGCGTATCACCAACTCCTGGAGTTCACTCAAACTCACATCCATCGAGTTGGTGATGCCATCCAGCCATCTCATCCTCTGTCGTCCCCTTCTCCTCCTGCCTCAAATCCCTCCCAGCATCAGAGTCTTTTCCAGTCAACTCTTCGCATGTGGTGGCCAAAGTACTGGAGTTTCANCAGCCATTTTGCTTTTTTGCATTTCTTTTCCATGGGGATGGTCTTGATTCCTGTCTCCTGTACAATGTCTCGAACCTCCGTCCATAGTTCATCAGGTACTCTATCAGATCTAGTCCCTTAAATCTATTTGTCACTTCCACTGTATAATTGTAAGGGGTTTGATTTAGGTCTATTTATATTAGCCCAGACTATCTGCTGGGTTTTGATGAGCTTTTCTCAAAAAAGGCGAAAGGGTAAGTAGTAGTTCAGAAACAAAAGTTTTACATGAACTTGTATTTATTAGTGATGATGAAACTGGCAAGTCAGATTGTGGGAAATATTTTCAAGCAAATATAACATCAGCTGCACTGAAACTGTACTGTTGAGGATTGCCCTTCTCTCTGAAAGAGCATCTGCTGAGGCCCTGTGGTGTGCAAGCTGTGGCTTGGGATGTGTATAAGGAGGTGAACTAAGGAAATAAGCTTTCAAGTGTAATACATTCAGGACCAGGTATTTAAACCCAAACTTGAGCTTTCCATTAGAAGACAGTCAGATGTATAGTTAGCAAGTGTTTATTAAGCTTCTATGGTGTTTTCTATTTGTTGAGTTTCCTTGATTTAGAGCAAAACTGTAAGAAGCAGCTGAAGACCATTTTTGTTTGTATTAGTGGATTTGCTCTGTCTTTGGGGTTTAGTTTGATTTTAAAGCAGCCCAGACTGTATTCAGAACAGTTGTATCTAATGACCAAGATATTCAAGGGAGCTAACTAAATCCTTTTTGAAGGTGAGTTTTGATCCTTAAACATCTATTTCTGCTTTATTGTCTATGCCAAAGCCTTTAACTCTGTGGATCACAATAAACTGTGGAAAATTCTTAAAGAGATGGGAATACCAGACCATCTGACCTACCTCTTGAGAAATCTCTATGCACATCAGGAAGTACCAGTTAGAACTGGACATGGAACAACAGACTTGTTCCAAAGAAGAAAAGGAGTATGTCAAGGCTGTATATCGTCAAGGCTGTATATTGTCACTACTTATTTAACTTCTATGCAGAGTACATCATGAGAAACACTGGGGTGGAGGAAGCACAAGCTAGAATCAAGATTGCCAGAAGTATCAATAACTTCAGATATGCAGATGACACCACCCTTATGGCAGAAAGCAAAGAACTAAAAGAGCCTCTTGATGAAACTGAAAGAGGAGAGTGAAAAAGTTGGCTTAAAGCTCAACATTCAGAAAACGAAGATCATGGCATCTGGCTCCATCAGTTCATGGCAAATAGATGGGGAAACAGTGGAAACAGTGGCTGACTTTCAAAATCACTGCAGATGGTGACTGCACCCATGAAATTAAAAGACGCTTACTGCTTGGAAGACAGCATATTGAAACCTAGACAGCATATTGAAAAGCAGAGACATTACTTTGCCAACAAAGGTCTGTCTAGTAAAGGCTATCGTTTTTCCAGTGGTCATGTATGGATGTGAGAGTTGGACTATAAAGAAACCCGAGTGCTGAAGAATTGATGCTCTTGAACTGTGGTGTTGGAGAAGATTCTTGAGAGTCCCTTGGACTGAAAGGAGATCCAACCAATCCATTCTGAAGGAGACCAGTCCTGANGTGGTCATGTATGGATGTGAGAGTTGGACTATAAAGAAACCCGAGTGCTGAAGAATTGATGCTCTTGAACTGTGGTGTTGGAGAAGACTCTTGAGAGTCCCTTGGACTACAAGGAGATCCAACCAGTCCATCCTAAGGGAGACCAGTCCTGAGTGTTCATTGGAAGGACTGATGCTGAAGCTGAAACTCCAATATTTTGGTCACCTGATGCGAAGAGTTGACTCATTGGAAAAGACCCTGATGCTGGGAAAGATTGAGGGCAGAAGGGGATGGCACAGGATGAGATGGTTGGATGGCATCACCGACTCAGTGGACATGGGTTTGGGTGAACTCTGGGAGTTGGTGATGGACAGGGAGGCCTGGCATGCTGTGGTTCATGGGATCGCAGAGTCAGACACAACTGAGCGACTGAACTGAACTGAATCAATCATTAGAGATTGAAATGCACCAGGAAACCTATTGAATCATCTATAGTTTATCTGCACATTTTTGACTGAGTTACCTATGGTTCAGGTAACTAGCATCCCTTTTGGAGCAAATGGTTTTTTGATTTGGGGAACTTGAATGTTCATAAAGAGCAGCAGGTTTCTACATGCCAAGGAAAGTCAGACCTAATCAGATTCCTTTAATTTTTACTCTTTGAGAACTTTAGAGTGTAGGACTTCAAGCTGCAGAACAGACTGCTGCTAAGTCGCTTTAGTCGTGTCCAAGTCTGTGTAACCCCATAGATGGCAGCCCACCAGGCTCCCCCATCCCTGGGATTCTCCAGACAAGAACACTGGATGGGTTGCCATTTCCTTCTCCAATGCATGAAAGTGAAAAGTGAAAGTGAAGTCGCTCAGTCGTGTCTGACTCTTAGCGACCTCATAGACTGCAGCCTACCAGGCTCCTCCACCCATGGGATTTTCCAGGCAAGAGAACTGGAGTGGGTTGCCATTGCCTTCTCCACAGAACAGACTAGCATTGCTCTAAGGCATGCCTGGCCATTTGTGTGTCTCACAGACCATCTTCACAGAAGTTACTTTATGAAAAAACCATCCCTTTATGTACAAAAAAATGCAGCTTGTCAGGCATACTAAAAGTATACTCACTTCCCTGTACTCTTTCAGCTCCAGGCCTGGTGGCGAGGCACTGTGGTGCGGAGAGAAATTGGTGGTTTCAAAATGCCTAAGGACAAAGATGACAGCAAGGATGTAAAAGGAAAAGGCAAAGAGAAGGACAAGAGGAGAGGCAAGAAGTGACCAAGTTATCTTTTCTGTTCGTGCTCCGGAGATGGGCAGAAGGACCCAAACAGTTAAGAAATATCTTTTACCATCACAGATAACTCATCTATGGGTTGTTTCTTACTTGGATTCTCCTAGGTGAGGCTTGGTTACACTAGGTCACTTTGCCTGCTATACTAGTTTTCAAACCCTGAATTAGGATTCTACTGTGATTTAGGGCTTCTTCATAACTTGAGAAAGAAAAAAAAAAACTGCTGAGAAGAAGTATTTTTAGAAGTCTTGTGAAGATTCCTTTTGCTCTTGCTCATAGTGATGCATTAAAACATAATTCCTGTAATGTCTCTGATTCTGACTATTCAAATTGCCTATCATGAAAAATGATACTTAGTAGTAAAAGCAAAAGTGAGGTGTTCAGTAGGAACTATAAGGTGATGTTTATCAAGTGTCTAGCATACTACATACACAGTAAAGTTTTAATGAAGGTTGGTGGTTGCCTTTTAAATTTATTATCACTTTACTATTTTTTTATGGGGAATGTCACATAAGAACATATATCTTACTATAAGCTGCTTCAGCTCCTTTTCTTGGAAATAGGTAGGGATATAAATGATAAATGGAAGATAGAAATGAGATGTCAGGATATACAACCCATACATAGGAAAGACAGAAGATACAGGTCACTGGGGAGATGATTTTGGAGATATTTTTGATAATTCATAGTATGCCATATCCTCCTAGCTTTAGTGAGATACTAGGGCCAATAGCTGCTTTGCTTATTACTCAATGACTGTCATCTTATGGGGTATTAAGACTGAAAAAAGGTAACGTATGTGAAAATCGTTAACTTGTGCCTGGCACAACAAGCTTAGTCGTATTCTTTTAAAAGAACATGAGCCCACTCATGGGGTCACTCTTGGCTTGATTAATCAGAACAAAACTGTCTTGGAGCATTAAGACAATTATAGAACAGTTGGAAATTCCTGAGAAAAGCTTTCCAGATATGTAATATTCCAAAACTAAGCCATATCTAACTACACATATAAGACAATACTTGTATTTACACTTCCTTAAAAAAGTACATTTTGATCTCAAGGGGCTATTACAAGTTTGTACCAATGTTCCATCAGAGAATTTACCCTTTTATTTTCCAAGGAAACCATACTTTAGTTATGAACATTTTCACATCAGCCTTTAATTTCATGCTACTGAAATGCTGTCTTTTATTTTAATGTTAATATGTAAAGTGGCATACAGGCAATTTAAAATAACATACATGATATTGACATATTTATTCTTAGAACTTATGCCTTATATTTACACACATACAAATATAGGACAGTGTTTTACAAATTTTTTTCTTTACTAATTACATGTTTATAACATTTTCAGAAATAAAATGAAATCTGTTATAAACCACCTTATTGCAATATGTATATAAAAAGTTTCTAAATATCCATGTTTTCCTTC
Source organism: Neotragus moschatus (assembly GCA_006410615.1). NCBI lineage: Eukaryota > Metazoa > Chordata > Mammalia > Artiodactyla > Bovidae > Neotragus > Neotragus moschatus. Next base: position 2,337,268 of record SJYA01000375.1, read on the forward strand.
ATTTCTATAACCATTTAAACGCTTAGTTTTAAAAAAATTCATCATACTCATCAGCACAGTCATCTATCATTAGTCATTGCTGGACTGTTACCAAGTAAAGAAATCAGACTCCTTGATTAGCTGTGAAACTATACTTTGAAAAAGCTATTAAGGAAAGTGACCTACAGCTACTAAGTGTCCTACTCTATTCTAGTCAAATACAGAGGCCCCTCCTCCCATGAGTTGTTTCCAGAGAAAATTGTTTGGAGTGCTAACCTAGTATGAGTTTCAAAGCCCAGAAAGCTGGGGGCTTAAAATCCCCACAGCTGACAGGGGCCCTGGTGGGCGGGCACACAGCCTTTTCTCCATTCACTCTTCAGTGCTGGGATGCTCGCTGCTTCAGTAGGAAGCTCATAATGGTCAGGTGGATGTTACAAAGTCATCTTCAGCTTATGTTAGAGTCTAGCAAGGCTAAATGTTAAATTTTCTTTCCAGCTTAAAAAAAAAGAAAAAAGGTACATACAAAATACTGAGTACAAAAATTTTCCAACATGACTTGTTTTGCATCTTGACATAGAAAAGACATTTAATATATTTTATATTTTTCTTTCATTATTAACCAAAACTGTACATAAATATTTTCTAACAATTCAAACATAAATTTGAATTAGTTTGGTAAAATATATGAATAAGGTTTCATGCGAAGTATAAAATTTGAAATAAATTAAAAAGTCCAATTATTCCCATGGGAAAATCAGTCACAAATGTTCCAAATGTTGCATTGTGTATGTTGACTGAGATTATTCCTTGCATAGTATGTGACAAATAGTGGCCTTTGCTGAGTTTCATTTCAAACTGTTCTCTATAATCTGGAGATTACACTGAGCTTTAACATTGACTAGAAGTAAAAATACTTAAATTCTAAACAAGCTGTATGATTGGTGGGGTCTGTTTGGAACTGTAAATATAATGGGGTCTGGCTCTAAGCACTTATAATGCATTTTACTTTTGTAAAGACCCTGAAGGATTGGGCATTGAGCTCAGATGTTTTGTATTATATAAGGTTAAACCTGTGATGACAAGGAGAAAACATTACTTTGACTGGATACACAACATGACTTTATCCAAAGTTACTTTTAAATGCTGCTACATGATTAAAAAAGAGAGGACATTAGGCTTAAATGCATGCACTGGTAAAGAAACTCCAGAACAATTAACAAAAGGAAAAAACTTAGATAACTAGTATCTTCACTTACTCTATTTACTTGGTTTACAAAGGCAGTGAATACCAGAAGATATCAGTAACAACTAAAAGGGGCTCAAAATATAGGGGGAAAAAGACCCAAGTAGCTTAGATTTGAATAAAGGTTTTGTGTTGTCTGAGCCTTGGGTCATTTTACTGCACTCACAGTTTAGTTAATAAGGCACTGGTAGATGAAAAGACAGCAGCTGTTTTAAAATGGTACAAGTGCTTTAATCCAGCTATGGAAACTGGCCGTTAGCTGAAAGAAATGTAAGAAATTTGGCTTCTCCTTTATTTTCATAATCATCCACTGGGGAGCTGGAAGTGAAGCTGCTGTGTGTGACTGGAAGATGTTCACAGATCCAGGTATCCTGGTAGCAGCTTGGGGGGAGGGGAGAAGGACTGTGCTCAGAGAAGTCAGTACACAGAATGGAGTGCCACGTGCTACCAGCCTGAAGATGTGGAACCTATGTGTAGAGTGCTTGATTAGAATAACAGTGGGATGATATAGGATCCAGCCTCTAAGTGGTGCTAGGGGGAGACCTAGGATACTGGCCTTAAATACCACAGTATTTGTTTCATTGGTTCACTATGCAAAATCTGGAGTGTTTACATTTTTTTTGGACAGAACAGTCCAAGTATAATATAGCTTTTGATCTTCAATGTGGCAGAGAAACACAGTGGAGTCATCACTCCCCCAAATTATACAAATATCTAGTTTGGAAATGGTCTTCACTACATGGAACACCTGGAATGGCTGTTGAAATGGAGATACCCAGGCTCACTGTAGACCCACTGAATGGGAATTTGTATTTTAACAAATTCTCCAGGAGATTCTAATGAACAACCACGTTAGAAACCTGCGGATTCCAGAGGGTTTGGAAACAGGTAAAAGTAAAAGCATGTCTGCCTTCCAGAGAGCCAAATACCCTTCCGAGAAATCAGTCTGCAGTATATAAAAGAGCCCACTCTAGAAGAGCAGCCAGGCTGGTCGTCAGTGTTGGGTTCCCAGTAATGAAGTTTCATTTGTGAAAACCAACCATGTCTTCATAAACAATTCAATGCAAGTTGATATAACCTCCCCTAAAATGGAGAAATGAAGTAAAATATTCCTGTCAGGAATCATGGAAACAGTCCCTTGTAAGAACACGTAAGCACTTTGTTAAGCAGACGGCGGGCAGCAGCAGTCACGCTGCCCTGTTCCATTCGGCCAGGCCAATGCCCAAGGTGCTGGGAGTCCTTACACAGCAGATAAGTGGTGCTGCTGCTGCTGCTGCTGCTTGGGTGGGGCAAGTTCCAGGAGAGCCTGGACCGTCACGGCAACCTGGCTCAAACCTTTCTCTTCTAAAATGTGGAGAGGCAAACATAATTGCTCCTAAAATGGGACAATGTGACATAAAAACAAAAGAGAAAAGAGGATGAACGTCACAGAAGTGCAAAGAAAAAAAAGCATCTCTTCTCTCCCTCATAATAATGAATTGAGATATGAAAAGTCAGTAGCTGGGTATCTGACCTCTGTTCATATGAGTTATATAGAAATGGTACCTGACACTCACTGTCACTTTTTTTATTATTATTAATACAACTAAAAGTACATAGATTATTTTGAATATCGGAAAATAAGTCACATACACTTATGCATACAACAGAGGATAAACATACTATGATGGAGTAAAAGCAACATCCTTCATTTTTGACGAATAAAAAAGCAATGCAGATCAGATCAGTAAAATGAGACAGGTGAAACAGAAAAACAGTTCCAAGTTACCAGATGGCTTAAGCCTAAAGATACAATATTGCAGGAGAAGATGCTTTGGAAATTACAAACCACAGGAACGCAAGACAGTTTCACGGCTAACTCAGACTGCATGAGACAGGAATGGCCACTATCTACATTATACTCCTGACTATGAGAATCAGAGTTCTCATACCAGACAGGTATCACAGGAAGAAACTGAAGTATATTCTTGAGATTTAGATGTATTTGAGAAAATCCCCCCCTACCCCCACCCCACTGGGTAATTTATGGAAGGTCCAGTTTGAATCACTTAAAAATCTGAACTTTAGAATTTAAATACAGTAATCATATCTGAAAAAGTGTTTCATATCCTGGTATTTAATGGATTAAATTATGCTGGAGAACAATGATGTGAGTTTAGTCAAGAACATCTTAATTAACATATATCTGAAAAGTGTTTACGTATTTGCTTAAGGAAGTTAAATTGCTTCTTTCTTATTTACCTCATTAATGTGTTTGGTTAATCCTTTCACACAAGAAAAAAAGGCATATCATAATAACATCTGTCACTGATTAGATGAAAGAACGATTACTCTCAAAGGAATGAAACTGGAATTCTGGCTCTACTGAAGAAGTGACTATACATATTTATCAAAGAAGATTTTCCTCAGCTTTTCACTGGCACTTAATACAGAAAGTTTTACAAAACCAGTTGCAATAAAAAATATAACAAGTATGTATTATGAGCAGTTATTGATATTTTTGCTTTACTTTCTTTTTAATACTTACCTTGATAAAACAAGATAAATGGAATCTTTTGATCTTATAAAACTAGCAATGTTGTGTAAATCTTTTGAGTACAACTGCAAGTACAGATTGACTATACCTAATATGAACCTGCAGAGTGTTCTGCTTTTGGGGGAGACACATACTTCCTCTGAGGCAGATTTCTTGGTCTCCACTTTCAGGAGTGCCCTGAGACCTGTGAGCCCATGGTTTAGACATTCCCTCAGTGGCTTATGCTTTCCAGAAGCACCTTTGCCTTCTAGCTGACTTCTAGCACCATTACTCCCTCCAAACAACACACCACACCATGTGTATTATCAGTGGGTTTTTAAAGGGACAAAACTTGACAAAACTGATCTCTGACTCAGAGACACCTTAAAAACAACGTCTCCCCCGAACTCTGAAAGGCACTGTTACTGTATAAAACTGAACTTTTCAACAGTGTTCAATGTTCCAGCACTGACAGTAAACAGTTTTTAATGTATTAAACACTTTTCCCATTTAATATGAAAGAAACCAAAGCAATCAGATCCTCAGACTGACTTCTACCTGATGTTATTATGTTCTTCACAATCTCTCTTCATACCTGAGTTCAGTTGTCCAATTTTGTTAACAGAGTTCAGGAGATTCCTGAATGTTCAGAAACACTGTTTACGAGAACCAGAATCTGAATACAATATAAAGTAGTTTCAAGCATTAAGGCTAGAGGCTAATATACTAAACATTCTGAAAGAGACAATATTCATTGTCTTGGGTACAAAACAGAGATTGCTGCCTAATACTTTACCTGCTAGTGTTCAGATATAATCTCAACAGCTTATCAAATACAAGTTCACCTATTAACATGGTTCAAATATATTGGAAAATACATAAATTTCAATTTTAAATTCTAAATAGGATTCCAGAAATGAAGTTTAACAAAACATAATAAATGTGCTGGCAGGTGCCGACCCCTGAGAGGGCAGCTCCAGATAACTGGCTTGTGTACTGTTTTCACTGTACACAATGGGCTCACAACAGCAATCTAGGGAACCAACATTATCTTTGGACTGATCATCCTAATCAAATTAAAATTATTAAGATTAAATGGCCAGTGCCTTCCAGATGTCCAGACAGCAAATAATTATTAGGTGGGCCTGTGCCTACTAATAAAAAGAGATTTCAGGATTTCAGGGCACACAGTTCAACATGGAGATCTAAGTAACCAGGTGCCCTCCCAGAACAGAAAGAGTACAACTGTTTCCTTATGAACAGCTGCTGAAAAGTTCAGCAAGTCGTAATTTTAATATTTCTCAGTTTCAGTTCTTAAGTTGTGCTGAGGCATGGAAAAACAGCCTGATGGAAATTTTACTATGCCATTTGGAAACAAACTTACAGGCTGTATTTTAACAGGCTCACAATTGTATTAGTAGAACCTGCTCAGCGTTCATGATGAGAGAAACAAGGCCTCTCAGGCCAGGAGCGGAGAAGGCAATGGCACCCCACTCCAGTACTCTTGCCTGGCAAATCCCATGGACAGAGCAGCCTGGTAGGCTGCAGTCCATGGGGTCGCTGAGAGTCAGACACAACTGAGTGACTTCACTTTGACTTTTCACTTTCATGCACTGGAGAAGGAAATAGCAACCCACTCCAGTATTCTTGCTTGGAGAATCCCAGGGACGGGGGAGCCTGGTGGGCTGCTGTCTATGGGGTTGCACAGAGTTGGACATGACTGAAGCGACTTAGCAGCAGCAGCATCAAAAATGCTTCCTAATGTCATGAACTGCTCGTCTGGGCACAAGAGGACAAGATTTATCTACTTTATTGATTAGCTTTTTGATGGCCAGGAAAAAAAAAAGCACATATGTAAATACTTTTAAATGAGAAACAAACCTCCTTTACCAAGTATAGGAATGAGGTGGAAAAATCATTGGAATGCACTCTTTCGGCTAGAGGGGGGAGATCCAGTAATAAAGCATACATAGAGTTAACATTAAAGTACAATAAAATGCCACAAAACCCAAAAGCTGGATAGACAGAGAGACAAAACTGGATTCTTCTGAATGTGCCCCAAGAGAAAGTAGTGTTTCAACAGTTCTTTTTACGCTGAGGTTTAGCTGAAGGATGTCAGAAGGGGAACAAAGATTGTCCTGTCCAAAGTGTGAGCAGGAAAGGAAAACAGAAAAACAAGGTCAGTGGATCAGAAATACAGATTTGAGTATAGAATTCAATATGATCATCTCAATCATATTCAAAGAAACATGGCCTGTAACATTTTTTATGATGAATCAAAATAAAATGCTGAAAAACAAAATCACAAAGAATCCTCTATATGCTAAGCTTGATTTTACTACTAAATAGCAGAATAAAATTGTTGGTGCCTAGTATGAACATTCAGGATAAAATAAACAGAGTGGATGCTGACTTAGGGTTATATGAGGCCTGAGGGTGGTTGAGTGGGTGAGGCAACCTCTTTCTTGGCTCCTTCTTCGCCATTAACAAAAGAATAGGTCAGAAAGCAAGGACAAAACCTTGGGGTGGACAGAAGGGGGGAAGTTTTCAGAGAAAGCCAGGTGAGTCATGAAGATTCAAAGAATGAAGAAAGTATGATAATTAAGGGAAATTTATTACCTGGATGTCAGGTTGTACTAAATGACTTGGTGTTTCTCTAAAAATCAAATCAAGTCCAGTTTATGAATTATTAATCTAGAGTTGTAAGTGGCCTAGAGATCATCCAAACCCTCCAGTTTACAGATTAAGCAATTAAAAGCATTATTGGACTTGATAACAGTAAAATATCCTTTCACACATAACAGATAATAACTCTAGGACATGATATACTGCACTCAAAAGTCTTCACCACCCATTATCGTTTTTTGAATGCGTAATATGATAAAAGAGAATATCCATATCCCTAGCCTTATTGGAGGTTTTCAATAGTCACTGGTATTCTTCAGTTTCATAATTTAACTTGTAAACATATAAAAAGTTATACTGAGAAGGGAAATCGTTCATCTTTACATATGTTTTCTGGACAGAGGATCTGACAATTTTTTCAATACTATATGTTATCTGTTTTCAAATGATCATTATTACATCCCTGACTTTATTTACAAGTCAAACATAGCAGGTGGTTGTGTTTAGGTAAAGGTCATAATGCCCAGAAGTAGGAGAGAACAAATGGAGAAGACGACGTATAGGTTTCTCCTCCTCTTCCATGGCAGAAGGACCTGAGACTGTGAGTTTAAAGCTACGAGTTTGTATTTATTCATTTTTTTCATTTTAAGCAAACAATTAAGTGTTTTAGCAGAAGTACCAGCAAAACAGGAACACATCTAAGAGCGGTAGTGATGGTGGTGGTGAGGCTTGGGTGAGAGGCAGAAGTGGAGGAGGACGAGGTGGCCCGTGGGGAATGTCCACTTCCTCTTTCTGGTGGAGGAGGGATGGGAGGGAGGACGTGTCAAGAACTCCAGTCTAAAACCACCCTGGAGAAACACCCAGTCTTTTAAATTGCATTTTTTTCTGTCTCCTGCCTTCAAATAAAAACTGTTAACCACCTGCTTGGCAAATAGTGGATTAACATGCATGCTTTAAAAAGCACACTGTTACACTGTAAAGTGATTATCAGATAATTTAAAATAAATTAAAAAAATAAAAGGCACACTGTTTTTGATTTTGTTGACTGATGGCAGTTACATTCTGAAAGAATTTCAGTGTGTGAACTTGAATCTGAGACAGATGATAGCTCTGTGAATTCCAGAGTGCAGGTACACTGCAAGAAGTCCTTTAACAGTCGGACACAGGCTAAGGGTGCCAGTACGTCTAGCTGTGTGGGGCCGTTTTCAGCACCCTTCCCTCTAGGTGTGCAATGCCTCTTTTTAATCACTCTTAGTCTCCCTCTGGTTCCCATTCCCTGCACCAACCTGTGCCACATTCTCTTACTCAAAGACACTGTGCTAAGAAACTGGGGAAGCTACTGGGCATGCTTGTGACAGTCTGGTAGGAACAAATTAAGTAGGCATAAGGGAAACCATGAATGTTAAACTGTACATGGGAATATTAGAAACTGTCTGTTAATATGGAGAAATGTAGGCTATTTATCTAGAAATCTTATTAATACTCTTAATATGTTTAAGTATGGCTTGTTCTAAAAGAGATGATAAGCCTTTAGAAATCAGTACGATATACAGATGACAAATTTGTTTTGAATTTGTCCACAGGAACAAAAACGATCCTTGCTATTACTAAATGTGCATTTCAGTTATTTTAAAACTCAGCTTAATAAAACAAAAAAGAAAAGGGTGAAAAGTCAGTAGTAGAATCAAAATCTACTTAATAAAAGGAGAAAAACACTCATGGGTTCACACTGCCTAATGTAGTGTAGCTGGGCTCGTTTCCCCTTTATAAAAAAGCTGAAAGGGAAAGGCGCCCATTGGACAAGTGATGCTATGATCTTCTCAATTCATGTTAGTTAAAGAGAGGAATGGTGAATTGGGTAAAATGAGTCACTGTCAGTGAAAGCCCTTGGGACAAGAGCTTAGCCTCAAGAGAAACAGTAGAGTTGTTGACTCGAGGCCAATACTGGGTTTCTGACAGCTATTTAAGGTGATAGAAGAGTCACATTTTTCTCTTTGGATACTGGACAAAATATGGTGACAAGAACTGTAATGGTTGTGATTAATGAAGAAAGTATCAAATGGCACCAGTTTTTATTTCTTTAAATTTATCTATATATGCATTATATATAATATTTTTTAAGAATACCACATTTAATTGTTTTTTAAAGGGTAAAAGTTTAACTATTTGTACCGTTAAAGGCCAATAAAGCTGTAACTGAGAAATCTGGAGGCAAAAAAACCCTCAAGAGCAGGACCAGTGCCTAAAAATGGCTTCCTGTATATTCAATTCCAAAGAGCTTTAGTAGGAAAAACTGGTAAAATCTGTAACTTAGTCAACAGCGCTGTCTAGGTGTTCATTACTTTGGATGACATACTATGTTTATGCTTATATTAACAGTCCAGGAACCTGTATATAGTTCAATATACAAGTGAACTGTATAGAGTCATCTCTCTGTGCCATTTTTGCAACATTTCTCAAAGTCTAAAGTTATTTCAAAATAAACATTTAAAAAAAGTATTACAGCAAGTGTTAAGAAAAACTGAAGCCAACTGAAGCAGTCTTAGTCTAAGAAGCACATATTCTAAAGCATAGCTTCTATTGTGTATGAAGTGGTCTACAACTCAATGAGAAAGTGGGGATACTTAGAAAATTTCAAATAACTATTTTTGATTACTTGGCACTAATTACTTACTATAACATTGAAATTAATTAATATGTATATTATTTCTTTGCTTGGTTCTTGGAAATAATTAAGGAAAACTGATCAAAAGCATAATGACTGACTCTAGTAATACAATCATGTTAGTAATTATCAGCTTAGCAGAGAACTATCCTATAAGACATTAAATACTTGCATTTCTAAAAGATTTTAGGAATGTAATACCCAAATTTATTTAGCAACATAAAAAATAAAATTTATTACCTGAGGTACACCGATTTTTCTGCAAGCTTCTAGGAAATTCTCCACATTTCTTCTACATTTTGCCATTGTTAATTTAGGCTGCAAAAGAAAGAAAACAGGATTATTAGCAAAGTTTAAAAAAATTTGCTAACTAAAAACACTCCTGCCAATGGTTTCATAAATTCAATGTTCTAGATTGGAGGGTTAGCAAACTTTTTCTTAAAGATCAGATAATAAACATGCTAGGCCTCAGGGCCATATTGTTGCAACCATTCAAATCTGCTAAGAGATTAAAAGCAACCATAGGCAATATATAAACAAGGGAGTGACTGTGTCCTAATAAAACTTTATTTACAAAAACAGGTACTGGCCTGTGGCCCACAGTATGCCACTCCCTACTTTATAGACACGGCTTTGACTTTTATAAAGCAAGTACTAAACAGAGAAATTTTAGGAGGATGGCTGTCTAAATTTTTTCCACTTTAAAATATACACCAAAGAAAATGTGGAGGAATAGCAAAATTAATTACCTACAGCTCAGTCAATCAAGTATAATCACGGTTAGCACTTTGGTTCATTTTCTTTCAGTCTTTTTAAAGAAAATAATAACAAAATCAATAGCCCTTGCCCATAAAAATACTACAGATGTATCATGTCACTATTCAATGATTATATTTAAATTTAAATATTTGAATTTTAAAAGATTGGATTAAAGAACCATTTTCTAAAAGGTGAAAATTTCCCATAGGAAAATCACTACTAGTTTTTCTGAAAATATCTCTGACGACTAGAACATAGCTGCACTGCATGACCTAAAGTTGTGATAAATTTTTTTTGCCAAGTGGGTTATCTTGTGAGAAAGAAATATGAATCCCATTTCCCAAAGTGGTTAACAAACTCAGCTGTTCAAATTCATCTGCTGGTTTAAGCATCAGGCATGGAAGCCAACGTCTGACCTAGAGCCAGACATTCTGGAGTCCAAAGCCAAGTGGGCCTTAGGAAGCATCACTATGAACAAAGCTAGTGGAGGTGATGGAATTCCAGTTGAGCTATTTCAAATCCTCAGAGATGATGCTATTCAAGTGCTGCAATCATGCCAGCGAATTTGGAAAACTCAGCAGTGGCCACAGGACTGGAAAAGTCAGTTTTCATTCCAATCCCAAAGAAAGGCAATGCCAAAGAATGCTCAAACTACTGCACAAGTGCACTCATTTCACATGCTAGCAAAGTAATGCTCAAAATTCTCCAAGCCAGGCTTCACAGTACATGAACCAAGAACTTCCAGATGTACAAGCTGGATTTAGAAAAGGAAGAGGAACCAGAGATCAATTTGCCAACGTCTGTTGGATCATAGAAAAAGCAAAAGAATTCTGGAAAAATATCTACTTCTGCTTCATTGACTGCACTAAAGCCTTTGACTATGTGGACCACAACTGGAAAACTCTTCAAGATACGGAAATATCAGACCACCTTCTTTGCCTCCTGCAAAACCTGTATGCAGGTCAAGAAGCAACAGTTAGAACCGGACATGGAACAACAGACTGGTTCAAAATTGAGAAAGAGTAAAGCTGCATATTGTCACCCTATTTATTTAACTTATATGCAGAGTACATCATGTGAAATGCCAGGATGAAGTACAAGCTGGAATCAAGATTGCTGGGAAAAATATCAATAACCTCAGATAACACAGATGACACCACCTTTATGGCAGAAAGCAAAGAGGAACTAAACAGCCTCCTGATGAAGGTGAAAGAGGACAGTGAAAAAACCTGGCTTAAAACTCAACATTCAAAAAATGAAGATCATGGCAAATAAATGGGGAAACAGTGGAAACAGTGACGGACTTTATTTTCTTCGGCTCTAAAATCACTGCAGATGGTGACTGCAGCCATGAAATTAAAAGATGCTTGCTCCTTGGAAGAAAAGCTATGACCAATCTGGACAGCATATTAAAAAGCAGAAACATTACTTTGCCTACAAAGGTCAGTCTAGTCAAAGCTATGGTTTTTCCAGTAGTCATGTATGATGTGAGAATTGGATAATAAAAAAGGCTGCGTGCCAAAGAATTGATGCTTTTGAATTGTGGTTTTGGAGAAGACTCTTGAGAGTCCTTTGGACTGCAAAGAGATCAAACTAGTCAATCCTAAAGGAAATCAATCCTGAATATTCACCGGAAGGACTGATGTTGAAGCTGAAGCTCCAATACTTTGGCCACCTGATGTGAAGAGCAGACTCATTATAAAAGACCTTGATGTTGGGAAAGATTGAAGGCAGGAGGAGAAGGGGACGACAGAGGACAAGATGGATGGATGGCATCACCAACTCAATGGACATGAGTTTGAACAAGCTCCGGGAGATGGTGAAGGACTGGGAAGCTTGGCATGCTGTAGTCCATTAGGTCGCAAAGAGTTGGACATGACTTAGGGACTGAACAACAACAAAACTTAATGTTATATCCCTGTTTCCTTGATAAACAAGAAAGTCCATGTGTTTAATTTCTCTAAGTGGTTTAACATTTATAAAATAGTTTTATTTTTCCTATATGTATTTTACATGCTTAAATGAAAGGCACTCTGTTTGAGTGATCAAGATAAAGATCCTTAGTCACCTGTACTCTCAAATTTCACTTTCCATATGAGCTCCTTGTTACTTCCTAAGTATTTCCCTGGCATATATGAAGAATGACAGATTTCTTTTTTTTATTAAAAAACATTATGTTTCTCAGTTGACAGAAACTAGGAAGAATGCAAAGTATGAATAAGCCCTTCCCTTTCTGGCACTGTCAAATAGCATGCCAATTCCTATTCTCTTAATCACCACCTCAGGACCCAAACCAAGTCTTTCAAGTCTTGGAAGCATAGTTGACTTGGCAGTATGGTTACTCCTCTTTGTCTTTTCTACACAAAGCTGAAAGCCTGTTTTCTGAGGTCACTAAATAAAAACTGGCCACCTATTTTCTTTAGAACCAAATGCATGACTCTATTTTTGGATATGCTACAGGGAAAAGGGCCATATCGGTCTCCCGGGACCTTGGTAACAAAGCAGCTTTTATAATTAGAATAAAAGGTCCTTGGGAGGCTTAAACGATTTGCATCTGGAGAGGCAGCAAGATGAATGTCCAGAGTGGCAATCCAGAGGCCTGGATACAACTGCAGTAAGACTAAAGGATTTGTATCAGGAAGCATGTGCTAAATAACAACAAATGACCAGAAAATGAGATTCTGAAAAGGTTAGACACTGCTAAGCATGTTACAAATGCACAGTACCTATTCAGACTCATCAAGAGCTGTCACAACATCAAATAATAATCAAGGCAATGTGGAAACCTTGATTATATCCTGCTGTGTGTCTGTGTATTGGTGAGGGGAGAGGAGGCAGAACAGCCATGAAAAGATATTCTTGAACAACTGGGGATATGCAACAACTGGGGATAACCTGTGGATGCTACTGATGTCTCATCCAGTGTCTCTATTCAGCCTGTGCATCTATCCTCCTTTCCTATCCCCACTCCCTGCTGGCTGCTAAGGGCTCATAGCTGTCTCTTCTCAGTTTCAGGCTGATCCCACAGGGAGCTCTGTGAATGAATCATATCCCACTCCCACCAAGAGGGTCTAGTGCCCACATCCTACAATCCCTGGCTTCAAGCTATGGGTAAGAGCAAAGTGGCCTAGGACATTCTCAGAAATATTTAGGGGTAAGGTGTTATTCCTTTAATATGTCACGATCTTCCTTAGCTTTTTAATCTCGGAATACTATGCCCAGGATGACGTTCTCCCTCTCTGTAATGCTGGCAAATTTCTACTCATACTTAAAGAATTAGTTCAAATTTTACCTCCTCCTCTGCTGGCAAGGCTTTCCTGAACTTTCCAGGCAGCGCTGAAGTGGTCCCTTTTTTGTATTCCCATAGCACACTTCTGACATAACTCTTTTATAACAGCACACAGATGTAAGTTACTGTTTACAGGCCTGTTTTTTCTCTAGCAGAAGTAAGACCCAGAAGGCAGGGGCTAGACTCTATCCATATTTGTATCCTTAGCACTCGCATAAGAGCCATCTTTTTTTAAGCATTAAACTTACTACAGCTGGTGAGGGAACGTGAATGCTTGGAACAGATCGAGGCCGCACATGATTGGCTAAATGGCAAAGAACGACACCATCGGTTAGAGCTGCTCCAAGATCACAAGGCAGAGATACCTTCAACCGGTACTCAATATGCTAAAAATCAAGATAAAAAGCAAATAACTTAAGTACCACGATCTCTTATTTTATCTTTCTATCCTAAGTCAATAATTTAAGGAGATCCAATATTATATACACACATATACATATATACGTGTATGGTCAATGTATGTATGTACGTGTGGCAGTCAGGTGACAGCTGCCAAGTTCCACAACAGAATTCATTTACATTTTTCTGAAAAAAACAAAAAACTAGATCAATTTTAAAATAAACACTACATATGATGTAAGTATGGTATGTATATGTGCACATATACATTAATTTTTATTAACGCTAACAAGATTTCTTTACATTGAAGCAGAAAAAAAATTTTTAAATAAGTAGGGCCGGGGATTGAGCTTTATGAAGTAACTCATCTCATTTTCCTAGTAAATAGCTGAAAAAATTCATCACACAGTGGGCATCACAGCACAAAATGGACAGTTGTTGATTCTATTAAAAATGTGTAAGTCAAATGAAACAGTGATGCCAGGATCATGGGTTATAGCAATATCACTTAAAAAAGTTTAACTCAAAGGCAATGTATATACTTTCCGTAGTTGATCTATTAATTCTAGCTCTTCTTCTCTCTGTCTTGAATTCTGTCTTGTTACCGGATCTTTCAAATCAGTGGTTGGTACAGAAGATGAAAGGAGGGGTGAAGCATGACCTAAAAAATATTGATATGTGAGACAGAAAAGCAACTGCTAGTGTTGCAAAAATACTCAGATCCACCCAATCAGTTTCCTTGAAAGTACAGAACTTTTTACTTCTGTATTGCCTTTTTAAAAAAAGGTTTTTGTAATGGAAATTTTAAAATATGCACAATAATAGGGAGAATAGTATGAAAAACTACCAAATGTCCATTATCAACTGGGCTCAACTATTTTGTGTTTGATCACATCCATTTAAAAATGTTTTTATTGAATATCACACCTCCTAAAATTATACAAATCATAAGCAAAGAGCTCTCAATAAATTTTCATCACAAAGTAGACACAGCAAGTCAATAAATGGAAAATTACCAACACCCAGGAGACTGTCTCCTGTTCTCTGCCCATTGGTACCCAAGAGTTATTTCTAACACCATGGGTTCTAATGTAAACTTCCTGGCTTCTAAAACCACAGATTAGTTTTGTCCATTTTTGAACTTTCTATAAATAAAATATTATATTATATTATATATTATATTATAAAATAAAATATTATATGAGTGTATGCTTTTGGGTTTGGCATCTTTTTGATCAACATTATAAGATTTATTCACATTGTTATATGTATTACCTTGTTCATTTTCATTGCCTATTTGGTATCCTATTGTACAAATATACCATAATTATTTATCCATTGTATTTTTGTTGATGGACATTCAGTTTGGGGCTATTATGAATAACATTGCTATGAATAGTTTTGAATATATCTTTTGGTATAGATATTACATGTTTCAGCAAGCAAAGGTGCTACTCATAGGATACATCGGATTGGCCAAATGTTTGTTCAATCAAGTTCTTCATGAAAATGAAAAATTTCTTATTTTTATCTAAAACCAAGTGAACTACCTGACCAACTCAACAAGTATTCAGCATTAGCAGATAATGTAAGCAGTTTTCTATGCTAATTTACAGTCCCACCAGCAGCACACCTCTGGTTTGAGTTTAAATCTCACTGTATCTATCAGTTACATTAACAGTAATTTTGGGAGTGAAATGTCTGTTTCCATGTTTAGGTAACTTCTTTGGGGACCAGCAGAGATTTGCCATATTAACTAAAAACCATGAGACTAAGTAGATCTGCTTTTAAATTACTGATTCATTTCTTAACAATACAGACAGCTTTTACCAATGGAAAATCTAAGAGGACATTATAGAGGGAAGAGACATTCATTCCCTGAAGCCCTAAGAGTATTTTTTTTGTTCAAACACTATAACCTGCCTTTAGGTGATGCTAAGAAACTTTCTGAACAAAATGAATTTGAGCAAGATTAAGATTCTCTTCCTTTAATGTCAGTGAGATCACAGACAAATGCAGAGCTTAAAACTTTTGTCTCAGGGACACCATAGGGTAGAAGTTTATTATCGTTTTTTGTTTTTGCTTGGCCACACCACACAGGTTGCAGGATCTTAGTTCCCTGACTACGGACTGAACCTGGGCCCTGGCAGTGAGAGCACTGAGTCCTAACCATTGGATTGCCAAGGGATTCCCAGGGGAGAAATTTAAAAGCATGTTAGCAGTTAATGTCATTGTATAACCACCTCCTCCCCTATCCCTCTTTTAGTCACTACCACCTACCTTTGTTTGTTTCTGTCCTGACAGCTCCTCGGAAAAGGAAGCTTTCAGGGCGCTGGGGCTGGTTTTTCTGGATAGCAGCAGGAAAAGAATATGCAGGGGAATGATGAGCTGAATCAGCATGGAAAAGCAAAATAAAATTAAAGGAGATGGAAAAAAATTAAATATAATAATAGACGTGACAAAAGTTCAAAAAATGATAAATGAAAAAGAAATGTTAAATGTTGCAATGATATAAAATAATAATTTTGTTTATTAATAGAAAAATCTGGTACAGAAAAGTAACCCTGAAAACAAGAGGGCTGTTTGTATGTGTTTTTATTTTTTAGGCCACACCACATGGCTTGTGGAATCTCAGTTCCCCAATCAGGGATTGAAACCAGACCATGGCAGTGAAAAGCCCGGAATCCTAACCACTAGGCCACCAGGGAATTCCCTGTTTGAATCTTTCACTGTGGTGCACAGACTCTAGTTGTGGTGTGTGGGCTTAGCTGCTCCACGACATGTGGGATCTTAGTTCTCCAACCGGGGATCAAACCTACACTCTCTGCATTGAAAGGTGGATTCTTAACTACTGGACCACCAGCGAAGTTTCATGTATGCATTTTTAACTATTATGTTATTCTTGGTGTATCAATAAAGACAGAATGAATGTTAATATATTAAATAGTCTTGTGCCAACCTACAGCCCCGCTAGCAAATACTCATTTTTTTGTATCAAAAGGCTGAGTAGCTGAACAACCACTTGAATTAAAAAATGAAAAATGTGCAGAACTCCCATATTTGTGCCTGATTTCTCAGAAAAGGAAGCCATTGCCATTTAAGAAGGAATTTATCAGGAAAATCCTGGTAAAGAATTATAATCAGGATGTGGCTAACTGTACTTTTGTTTCTATTACCTGTTTCTGTTGTAGGTGAATTTGATACAGCACTAGATCTGTCATCATTCTGTGGAGAAATAAATACATCAATACTTATTATTCAAGAAGAGGTACTTTCCACAGTTGTGGTAACTTAGGGATTATAAAAGAAACAAATCATGCAACTCTATTCAAAATGAAATTTAGAAATGAGAATTTGGTATAATAAATTAATTTTGAATATTTTTTAATGCCAAATCTCTTACTTGGTTCTAGAGAGTATAAGATTTAAGTAACACATTCTCTAAAGATAGTTCTGTTATGTAACAGGTCTTTCCTAAGACTGTGAAAAATTAAATCATCCTAAGGCAGAAAATTTTATTGGGAAATGTATAGGAGAGAATAAAATTTTATTTTACAATAGTGTTTTTCTGGGATACTTTCTATAGTATTTCTCTTCTACTCCTCAAATAATGTTTTAAGAAAGAGTAATGAAGGTTTCTTCATTTTAGCTAGGAAATAAGATGGTGCAAGATGATAGCTGTATTTTGAGACTAGTATTTGAATCTAAGATCTTTTTAATTTATTGAACAAAGGAACTATAAAGGAGAGAGAAGTAGCTCAACTGGTATAAGGTATACCTAAAAAAAGGGACTAGAGTTAAGCTAATTAAAAAGAAGTATTGGTTAGCCGGGTTAAAGATATTAAAGACATGGCAAAGAAGTAAAATCAACAAAAGCTAGAATTAACAAGTTTTTCAGGACTTGATATCAAGTTATATTCAATGATTAATTACACTCAATAATTTATGATAACTGAGACATATTTTAACAGAATGACTTTAAAACACACACATACACATATACACACTCCCATGCTTTTTTCTCCCTTTTGGGTTTCAGTATTTTCAGAAATCTTTTATCTCAAATTGTAGTTGGGTAGGTGAAATTAATGATGAAAGGAAATTTTAACTGCTATAAATAAATAATAAACAGAAGACATGCTGTTGAGAAAATTCCTGGAATGATCTGAAAGACAATTCTGAGGTAATGATTCCTTGATTTGATACTCTCAGGCCAAGAATTAAGACTTAAAAGGTAAGCTGCATTCTTGAGTGAAGAACTGTATCACATCTTCATTAGTGAAAAAGATAATACGTTCCTCAAGTATAAAGATGCCAATAAACAAAAGTTTAGGATGCTGAGAAGAAATGGGAATTTAAATAAGTTTAAAGTAAGAGAAACAGGCACTAGTAAAGGGAAATGAACAGGCAAGTGAGGCAAAAGCTGGACATCTTTATAAGGGAACAGAAGACTACCCTTATCTTCAAAGAATATGAGATAGGAAGGAGAAAGCTAGTTAGCTCAACAAAGACCTATTGAAGGACCAATGGTACAAATTGAAAAACATTAAGAAGTAGAGATTATTCCAGATACAGAGGGAAAGAAAAAATTTAAAGATCTATTACTGTGAGATAGATTAGAAACTTTTAACACATTTAGGAATAAAATGATAAAGTTAATAGGCAACTCTACTAGATAAGGATCATGGCATCTGGTCCCATCACTTCATGGCAAACAGAGAGGGAAACGCTGGAAACAGTGACAGACTTTATTTTTTGGGGCTCCAAAATCACTGCAGATGGTAACTGCAGCCTTGAAATTAAAAGACGCTTGTTCCTAGGAAGAAAAGTTATGACCAACCTGGACAGCATATTAAAAAGCAGAGAAATTACTTTGCCAACAAAGGTCTGTCTAGTCAAAGCTATGGTTTTTCCAGTAGTCATGTATGGATGTGAGAGTTGGACCATAAAGAAAGCTGAACACCAAAGAATTGATGCTTTTGAACTGTGGTGTTGGAGAAGACTCTTGTGAGTCCCTTACACAGCAAGGAGATCCAACCAGTTCATCCTAAAGGAAATCAGTCCTGAATATTCAATGGAAGGACTGATGTTAAAGCTGAAACTCCAACACTTTGGCCACCTGATGTGAAGAATTGACTCATCTGAAAAGACCCTGATGCTGGGAAAGACTGAAGGCGGGAGGAGAAGGGGATGACAGAGGATAAGATGGTTGGATGGCATCACCAACTCAATGGACATGAGTCTGAGTAAACTCCAGGAGTTGGTGATGGACAGGGAGGCCTGGCATGCTGCAGTCCATGGGGTTGCAAAGAGTCTGACACGACTGAGCAACTGAACTGAACTAGATAAAGAAGAGCTGAAACACATTCCACTGAATAGCAGCAAATGTTCTCACCTTCAGAAGTACCAAAAGATAACATACAGTTGGGTGTAATGAAAAACAAAGGCAGACTAGAAAGGACTTATAAAATATGTTTTTATTGAAACTGTAAATCTAACTGATTTGCACTCCAGTATACTAATTAGCTCAAACCATGCTGATAGCCTTATTGTAACAATTTAACTTTTCTCTTATATACCTTCCTTGAAATTTTGAAAACAGTCCCTCAGATAATTTTCTGTTTTGTTCAAATAAGGAACGTACTGAGAAAGACTAGCAAAAGGTTAATATTGAAGAGAATTAGGTTTTTTCAGGAGTCATTCAGGTATGAGTAGCTTCAATAAGAACCAGAAAGAAGGTTTATCAGGTTTACAGATGTAAGCTGGGGTTAGCATCTGGAAGGACATGACTTGAGATTCTGAAAGTATTCTGGTAAGCTGGAAAAATTTAAATGTTCACAAATAAAAATTAAGCAGGAAAACAAGATACGATATTTAGAAATTATTATCATTTAGGAGTATAATTAAAACATTTGAGAATTACAGTGGGTACTGAGTAAAATGAACACTGAAAAGGAAAACCCCAACCTATACTCAGGTGAAGATATGAATAACCCTGGTTTCATGCTCAGCACCACGTGGGCTCTAATGAGGGGGACCATGGAGCCAAAATAGAGGGCGGAGAACTTGTGAAAGTCCGTAAGGACAAACAGACTAGGAAAGGTACATAAAAGGGCCAAAGCTTAATTTACAGAGAATACAAGCGAGGCATCATAATTTTCAATTATAAAGATTCTCCCTACATAAGAACTACTAAATAACTAGAAAAGCTCCACTCTGAAAAGAAAAGAAGAAACAGGCGAGGCGTCAATCACAGGAGGACAGATATAAGTTAGACAAGGAGAGGACCTGGTTGACAATGAGGATTATTAATTATTTATGTATCAAATGTTAATAAGCATGGAATTATCATCCTTAGAGGGAAGCCTTCAAAAAATAAAATACCACGGGTTTTTAATTTAGACTTACATATGATCTCCACTGTAATTTCCTACTTAAGCACAAAAGCAGCCATAGACACATGGGAGTGGCTGTGTGTCAGTCAAACAGAAACAAGTGGCCTAGGGACCATAGCTTACTGACCTGTATTATAAAAGGGTTTTAGCAGCGAAGTCTCCCAGTTTAGGAGACTGGGACTCAAGTTATTTTGCATGCACTTAGCAAACAAAGTTAATTCAAATAAAAACTCGTGATCAAAGTAAAATAGTAACAAAGTTACAAAGTAAACTCATGATCAAAAAATTCTTTGATAATAAAATTAGAATATTTCAAGTAAAATCTCAATATAAATAACGAAGGCTCTATGTTTCTGGCATAATAAAACTTGCAAAAGTTCCTGGTAAATTACAATAACGAGATGTACTGATACCTGAAGAGGCCTGAAGGCAGAAGCATGAGGCAGGGTAGCAGCATAACCCACTTGATTCACACCTGACAGCGACTAAATTGCAAAAGAAAAAGAGAAGAAACAGAAGGCAGCATTTACGTTAGCAAAATGTCAGGCAGCCAGGCAGGCAGGCAGGCAGATCTTCTCAGTAAAAGCAGAAAAGGAAAGGTCACTGACAAACTTTTAAATGGTTCACTAAGGCATTGACAGGGCAGAAAGAGAACACCTGGGAGAAAAGGCCTGTGATTTAACACAGTTTCTCCACCTTTAATTCAACTATTTCAATACCCCATACCACATTAATCAAGAAGTGAAAGACACGATTTAATATAGAAATAAAATAGAACATAATTTTTTAAAATAGCAAAACAGCCTCAGAAATGAATGAGTCCTGTGCTATTCCTATAACAGGGGAAACAAATCCAGTCAGAGTTAATTTTAACCGACCAGAACTGGCATGAATAAGGGCAATATTTTTTCAATATTAATCCAAATTAGATTTATTATAATTCAGTTTAATGGCTCTGGTGTGAGATGCCAGGATATAAGGGTTTTGCATCACACCTTAAGGATGAACCAGCATTTCGTTTCTGCTTCTGTGAAAGTCCAAATGACCTCTAAAACATACAATTTTCCTTCTGTTTGAATCCTTTCACCAATCTATGAATACATACAACTAGTTAAATATATCAGAGATACTGTTATAATCTATCATACAGAATTTTATAGATAAAAGCTGTTCAAAACATGACAATTTTTATTTTTTTACTGGTGGGGAATGGACATCAGGGAAGATAAGACTTTCACAAAGGGTGCTGGGGTGGGATTTTACCTGTTAAAAATGCCAAAGGCTTAAAGATATTAAAGTCTTTATAAGTTAAATAATTAAAAAAAATTAAACTATGATCACAAATACCTGAATCATGGGATAAATGAACAGGAACACAGGTGGTATTTAGAAAAAGGTAAGATGGTCAATAAAATAAATACAACTATAATTTTAATGAGTTGATAGATAGCAATGTTTTTTTCATGTGTGCAAAAAAAAAAAAAAAGCATGTAATACAGTAACATTATCTATCTTAAGGCAGAAAAAAGTGAAAAAAGAAATGTACCAAGAACAGACTGTGACAGCAGTCTTACATTTTATATGCCTTTACTTGTTTAGATTTCCTGGGCTTCCTTATAATCAAATGGACTTGAATTACTGTCAATCTCAAGTACGTGCTGTGTGTTTAGTCACAGTCATGTCTGACTCTGAGACCCCACAGGCTATAGCCCACCAGCCTCCTCTGTCCATGGGGATTCTCCAGGCAAGACTGCTGGAGTGGTTTGCCATGTTCTCCTCCAGGGGAGCTTCCCAACCCAGGAATTGAATGCCGGGGATCAAACGCAGGTCTCCCACATTGCAGGCAGATTCTTTATCACATGAGCTACCAGGGAAGCCCAATCAAGTATAAAAAGGCTACATGGCACTATGTTGGCAAAGGAGGAAAAAAATGAATGGAGAGAAGAGGAAGTGAAATGAGCCCAAATCTTTGCTAGTATCTAGAGATGGGGTAGACATAGATGTAACATACACGAAAGCACCGGAGCCTGAAGGGCAACTGTAAAAGAATGTTAGTGTAACAGATATTAAACATTTCTAATACTTATATCAAATCCCATATTTCAAGGTCTTTAAATCAAATTCAACATTTACTTGCTGTATCATCAGACCTTCTCATCATGAAATTATTTTTTTTTGGACAACTTTTTCTTTTTTTCCTGACTGTGATTTTATTTTTTAATTTTGGCCACACCATGCAACTTGCAGGATCTCAGTTCCCTGGACTGAACCTGGGCCACTGTAGCGAAAACACCTAATCCTAACCACTTGACCACCTTAACAAATGAGCAATTATTACATGTAAAGAATACATAAAACTTCCAAATTATTCAGGAATTACTTATTAGTAATTAATAACTAATATATCCCAGGAATTATGATAGGGATTGAGTATACACAGGCAAATGCAACAGAGAATATCCCTATGCCCGTGAAGCTTATAATCTTAACAGTCTATCGTCGGGGAAGGGATATAGAAAACAACCAACTCCCACCTAAAAGTACTATGAAGACGAGTAACAGGGGAGAACTGATTTGGGGTGAGCAGTGTTGCAGAAAGGCCATTTGAAGGATGTGACATTTAAGTTGATACCAGACAGATCAGTAGGAGTCAACCAAGGGGTATACGTAGGCAATGAGAGACACTGCATGCAGAGGGAACAGCATTTGTAAAGATCCTGAGGTGGAAAGGGGTTTCTCATACCTGTAGAGCAGAAAAAAATGCTGACAGAGCATGAGACCAGAAATAAGAGACAGATAATAGCCAGAGTGCACAGGAACTTATAGGCCATGTTAAGAAGTTTGCAATTTATTCTAAAGGGTTTGCAGACCATGTTAAGAAGTATATGGACTTTATTCTACCATGTGAAGATAATACTTAAGCTCTTAAAAGTCATTTAAGTGTAGTTTTGATAAAATCAGAGGAGAAAAAATGATGATGATTTAAAAAAATGGCTCTTTGTGTACATGTTGGACACTATTTGGCATGCAGAAATATCTGAGATGTGGTTCTTGCTTTTAAAGGCCATCTAATTTACGCCAGACATGAATACTATTAAGTAAAATACTAGTGTATGTGTTTGAAAATGGCTGAAATTTCAAATTTCACACTAAGGGGGCATTTTGTGGCTGTTTTTCCAAATTCTACTTTTTCCTTGATAAAAACATCTGGGCATTCAGCACTTACTATACATGTTATTATATCTCATCTTCAGTTCCCTAAAGTGTTTTCAATTATAGTACAGAAGGCAACACAGCATGGTGTTCATGCAGGTTTTAAGTCACCCGGATCTAGATCTGAACCAGCCTTGTACTTATTAGCTATGTTATCTTGGAGAAGTTACAATTGGACAAAACATTCTGTGCCTCAGTAATCATTTGTAAAATGGTATTAAGTTTACCCTTAGCTCGTGAGGCTGCTGTGAGGATGAATGAAATAATGCTGGTACAGTGTCTGGATCATCACAGGCTCTCAGTATTTTCCTACATTAATTTATTATTTGCTTCTCAAGCCAATTAACTTCAACTAAAACTCCAGAAGCTTATTTCTGTATAAGACTGCCCAGTTAAACTGTGCTTTATCCATCATAAAGGAAATGATGATTGCAGAACAGAGATTTTGACAGTGAAAGTTTATGTAACAGGAATCTCACGCAGACGTACATGTAGTTCATGCAACAGCATGCACAGTGGCAACAGTTACCAGCTCCTAAGACAGGAATTGCTACAGACAATAGGCTTTTGAACTGCTGGTTTTCAATACTACAGTGAAAAAAAACATGATGGGAAAACCAATTGTGTAAATGGTTAGAATCCTCTTGCAAAGCTGATAAAAATTAGACTCTCAATAAAGTTCTCGTGTTATACTCATTTTCATCTGATGAAACAGACCATAAGTAAACCAATGTGTTTTACGGTATCTTCTAAATTTGCATGTGTTCAGTAAAATCAAATCAAATTTAAAAAGAAAAGCAAACTAATGTTAACAAAGATCAGTAGATAGCATTCCAAGTTAATGTTTCTCTGGGTTTAAAACATAAAATGGGTATGGAGGGATAATCTTGAGATGGAAGTATTTTTTTAAAGTTTGGGATTTTCAGTAGCTTAAAATAGACAATAAAATAGGGTGTCAAATATATAGTTTTATAATTAGCTTCAGGAAGTAATAAGGGAACCATTCATCATACAGGTGACTCACAAAACAAATTAATGATTAACAATGTACATCTGTAATTAGAAATTACATTTTAAAAACTAATATATTATGTCCTCTCCTCCAACACACATACAAAGCCAATATGGTTCTCAATGCAGATGTTCTACTTTTCAGAACACTAACAAAGATATTTGAATCACATCTGCAGAATACTTGGAATACTGGGTAAATCATGAAAAGTAAAGTAGGGAGACGTTCTAACTACTTGTAAAGCATTCAGTAATGATGCTCATCATGTTTTATGGTATTTAGATCAATTCAGAAAGAAAAGTACAATAGCTATTTTCCAATCTTACAGCAATGTAAAACTATTTTGTGCAAGGTTCTTACCACTAACAAGGCACTATCATCAGTGTGCTGAGACCTTCTGGATGGGAAGGGACACTGGAGAGGTGGAGAAAAATGAAGCAGTGTCAAAATCAAGCTATGCACACACACGATGAATTTCACAAATACACATGCAGAGAGACATATTAACATATACTTGTAAAGATGCCAACATACAGGACCACATTCACAGTCATTCAGAATTCATGCATCATAACAGCTAGTAAGTTGTGAGTAATGATTTTCTTCTCAAGAACTTAAACAATTTCAAATATGATTTTATTGCCTAAAAACTTTCTAAAGTGAGAAGGGAACAGGAAATTATTCTCTGTTCTAAGAAGAGAAAGCTGAAGTACAGATGTAGCAATAACATAAAGAATTTCTGTTTATTTAGTGAGCTAGTGATAAATTCAAAACAATAAACCCAAAAGTCATGCCTCCTATTCCAAGCATCTCTTCATTACCTTTCAAAACAAGGGTACAATTGGAAATTTTAAACTGTACATGTCATATTCCTGAAGAGTTTTAGTTTTATATAATGAATTACTCCAGAAGGATCATTAAGAAGGAAATGTTTGGGTAAAAAAGCAAGAGTATATGAACTTATCAAATTCTGACTGTCAGAAGTTTGTACAGTTATTACCATGAGAAGAAAAGACAACTGAAAATGCTTGAGTGAATCTTTCAGGTGTTACACCAACGCCCAAATTCTCAAATAAATGAACAAAAATAGTTATTATATGTCTAAGATTTAGAAAACTTTATAATGAATAATTTAAAACATTTCCAATATATTTTACCAATCTAGAAACACTTGTGTTATGAAAATGTGAAAACTGATGCTTATAAAGCCCCATGTGTTAGGTTTTCAAATAACTTATTTTACAAAAAACAAAGTCATCATTCACATGAAAAAACACGTTATGCATTCTTAAGGAAGTGGTGATCATAAATTCAAAAAATAAAAAGGCAAAGACAAAGGAAAATAGCTAATGAAAAAGCCAACTACAAGAAAAATACTCATTTAGTAAGCATCAGTTTAACAGATCAAAACAGGTGCCCAGCTTTTCAAAAAGGTTAATAAGCAATTAATCTCACATGTCAATTTGTAATGAAAATGTACAACTTATGATATAATTAAGGTGTACAAAGTATAACCAATAACATACACACTTAGGAAATGAGCTCTGAAGTGTAAATACTATGTAGAGCTTTTGGTTTAATACTGACATCAATCACCTGTGTTAGATACAGATCTCAGGACCATCTCTCATTACACAGTAACTTTGAAAATGGATGAGGGAGATGATATCTCTGCTGGGGATGCAAGGAGGGTAATAAATAACCTCCAGATGGATGTGTATAAATTAAAAAAAAAAAACCCTGATCTATAGATTTGTGATAAGCTGCCTGGCCTGTGTCTTTTTTCCCTAGTAAATAGATTTTTGTGAAGGGAAAAAAGAAAATGCCAATAATTTGAACACTAAAAACATATGATAATCACATGCAAACTATTTCATTTTCATTGCAGTAATAAAAAATTTCAAAGAAAGGTGATTATATAAACTTACCTCACCAACTAAGGGGGTGTGTTGTTTTTGTGGACTTTGCGATGCTTTTTGCTATATACCCCACAAGAAAGGGAAGTTGGTTAGAGTTTGGAACACTGGAAATGAAAAATTCTGTTCATTAAATGCATTAATTTCTGTATCTCTTATGTATGACACTTTTCTAAATTAACTGGTTACAAGATGCCACCCTTTCCTTAAGTAGCTTATATTTTAAATGAAGAAAAGCAGTCACCTGATATACAGTACTTTTCTGTGTATACAGGCATCTATAAACAGAACATTTAAAAAACTATGCTTTTTAAAATATGTACCTGGATAAAAACATATTAACAGAGTAGTGATCTCTCACTATATTTTCTCAATGAAATCATTCTTTCTCTAATGGCTTCAAATATTACTCCAAAGCTAACAGCTTTAGCTCTCTCCCATCAGCCAAACTTCAGGCTTGTATTTTCAAATGTTTGTGGAAACTCTCTACCTGGAAACTCCATTGTCATCTTATGTTCAACATAAGCAAAAAAGACCCTTCCATTTCCCATAATAACTGGCTCTTTCGTTTAACTTGCTAATTTCTGTTTCAATTAACAATCTCACAATATCTGCACTATTTTACAATGTGTTCCTATACACAGTATCTCAAGTGATTCTTCTTATTCTGAGAGATAAACACCATAATCATATTCTTTAAAGATGAAAAAATTGAGGATAGAGAGTTTGTATGGTCTGTGCAAGGTCACAAAGCAAGCAGCAGAACTCAGATTTGTACCTATGTCTTCTGACTCTAAATCTGACCTTCTTTCCACAAAGCTAATACCCATTAAAACCATCCTTTTAGCTTCAAAATCTTGCTTTGGAACCTTTTTCTCCCCATTCATTGTCAATAATTTTTCAACATTCACTACACATCTATGTATAGGATATAATGATGCTTCTTCTAAAAACTCTTATTGTTATTTTATAAAACCCTTTGTGGTAGCACAGGGTGTAGCACATACCATACTAATAAAAGTACTAGGTGCAGCCACAGTTATTCTGAAATAGTTGATATTTAACTGTTAAATATTACACAAATAAGGAAAATAAAGGCATAGAAAGGCTCAGTAACTTTCCAAAAGTCAAGCATATGCCTAGTAGCAAAGCTAGATTCAAATTCAGGTATTTCTGATACTAGGACCTTACCACTGGACAACACTGCTTTTCCTTAGGAAACTTAGAGATTGTCTAATTTTATGCCTTCATCTAATTACCACAATTACTCTCTATTTCATTTTCTTGCTTTCTTCATCTTTTAATGTATTCTTACATGAGATTAGTTTTTCAGAAGTACCTTCCCTCTCATGTTTTTCTCCAAAACTAAAATTGCTCTTGTCTGCCTAACTGTTCAAGATCAAACTCCAATTTGACCTTTAATCAAGGCTATCTACAATGTAATTATTTCTTACTAGTTATATGACTTCTACATAAGGCAAGTTAAATGAGTTATTTTACGTAAAATGCATAGAACACCACTTAGGACATAATATGTGTTAGCCATTATCATTAACTGAGAGTCAATATAGCATTCTGGTCATAGACCAGGGATTTGAGCCAGCCTATCCCCCTTTCTTTTTTCTTTCCAGTTTTATTGAGATGTAAGAATCTGCCTGCAGTGTGGGAGACCTGGGTTCAATCCCTGGGTTGAGAAGACCCCCTGGAAGAGGGCATGACAACCCACTCCAGTATTCTTGCCTGGAGAATGCCCAAGGACAGAGGAGGTTGGTGTGCTACAATCCATGGGGTTGCAAAGAATCAGACACAATTTGAGCAACCAAGCACATTAATTCACACATAGCATTGTGTCAGTTTAAGGCAGAGAGTACTATGATCTGACTTATAGAAGTCACGAAATGATTACCAGAATAAGTTTAGTGATATCTACCATCTCATACAAATTCAAAAAAAAAAAAAAAAACAAAAAACGATGAAATGATGAATTCTTAGGATTTACTTTCTTAACAACTTTCACATTTAACATATATGCTGTATTAATACATTACATCCCTAATTCTTATTTATCTTATGACTGGAAGTTTGTACCTTTTGGATACCTTCATCAAATTCCCCCTCCCCCATGCCATGCTTCTGGTAATCACAATTCTGACCTCTTTTTCTATGAGCTTATCTCTTTTTGAAGTATAACTGATCAACAACACTATATTAGTTCCTGGTACACAATATAATGATTTCATATTTCTATATCAAAGTGATCACTATGGTAAGTCTAGTTACCATCAAGATTTTTTTTTTAAAGAAACTATTTTCCATCCGCTTCATTTCCATTTTCTATTCAGTCTGTCTTGATTAGAATCTTTGCTCTGCCACTTACTAGCTGAGTATTTAACCTTAAGAAAACTCTTATCCTCTCTGGGCGCCAAATATCATCATTGCAGGCTTCATATATTTGAAAAAAATATCAGAATTTATCATGTGTATGGTAGTTAAAGAAGACACACTTTGGCTAGAGTTATGAAACAAGAGAAAGCAATTAGAGGATGAGTGATTCATCTGTTCAATCATTTAAAAACTATTTACTCAGCTTTACTGCTGGCTAAGGCTTGGTTAGACCTAGAGAAACATCAGTGAATAAACATGACAGAAAGAACATGTCCCTTTCTTCATAGATTTTACACAAATGAGAAAGATAGATACATATATATGGGCCATGCCACCAGGCTTGAGGGATTTTAGTTCCCTGACCAGGAATCCAACAAGGGCCTGTGGCGGTGAGAGCATAGAGTCCTAACCACTGGACCACCAGGGAATTCCTGGGAAAGCCATATATTAAACATGCAAAAATATAATTTATTTTAAAAAGAAAAAAGAAATCTAAGGTGATTGCAGAACAAAAAGATGTAAGTAACACAGGTCAAAAAAGTGAACCAGATTTAGAGACAACTATAGAGTCTGTTTAAAACAGAAGTATTAATAAGGATTATTAACTGAGTAGCTGGGGAGAAAACAGAAAGGAAAGAATATAAGATGACTAAAGAATTAAGCCTGTGAGCCTTGCAAATTTTTGAGGTAAGGAAGTGAGTGATAGGTTCAGGTAATGGTAGTTTAAATCTTCATGGCACTTTACAGTTCACACAGCATTTTTGCTTGCACTAGAGATTTAGGAAACACCAGCTGGACAGTAAAGTGATACGTCTAACGACAGACAGCTAATTAAGAATAAGAGACTACCACTGTCCTAAAAGCAAGATCAATCACTTCTCGTTATCCTCAAGCCTATCTACCTTTGAGGACAGTTAATCTAATCACAAACAGGAGACAGTTATACTATTTACTCAAGAATTCTTATGATTATCAATTTTTTCCCCCCATGAAGACAATAAAACCTGACAGCCTCAGTGAAACAAATATGCACTAAATTCTAAGAAACTTTAGGAGTAACATTCAATGAACCCAAAGAACTCACCTTGACAAAGTCCAGGACAGCATCTCTCTGAATCTGCTTGGTCCTTATTTTTTCCTCCTCATACTGTAGGGCAGCAAATTGTGCCTCTCTCCGAGTACGTTCTACTAACTGTTCTCTTCTCCGATGAAGTTCCAGGTCTGTCTGTGAAAACTGGAACAAGAGGATGCAAACAGGGATAAAGCTCAACTTACTGATATTCTTTATCAATTTTGGGGAACTACTGCTGATCCAAGCCATTTTTACTTTGCATTCACTGAGCATTTCTTCAGATGTGCTTATTGCTAATTTTTTCCCGTTTCTGCACTGTGTTCTTATATGTATTATAGAGACTTATTTTCTCTCTGGTACTTTCTAACACACTGCTACTCGTATCAGGTGCACGTATTATGTTAACTGTAGATTGAAGAGACAGGTAATACAATTTAGAGATGTTTGGGAATTAACTGCAATTTAAATATTATAAAAGAAGAAAATCATCTTAATTTAAAAAGAAACTAAAACTGGAAAAAATTTTTTTTTACCTGATTGTGACTTGGTGATAGCGATAAGAGAGAAGATGGCTCAGCTGGAACTCTGATCCAAAAAAGAAAAATAGAAAAGAAAAAACTCCTTGATAAGACATATAAATAAAAGATAAGTGGAGTTTTATTGTTAATGTAGTTTTCTATTAATCAGCAGGCAATCTGGTCAACATTGAAAGACCAACTGCATTTTATAAACTTGAGCCCAAGTCATTAAATTAAGCTACAGGAACACCTGATGTCTCCAATTCATATTTCACCTGATGATATCACCGATCAAACTATACATAGTGAACAACTGTCTATGTCAGCCAGTGCTGATGATAGTTATTTGAGATCACTTTTCAAACAGTACTGTTTCTTTATAGCTCACAGAACTACATCTTCTTTATTACTAGGACTGAAACAAGATACTTGTACATGGAGATGGTTTATACACAAAGCCACTTTATCAACACAGTTCTGGAATACTACAGAACCTATAGCTTTACGTGTGAAGTGAAGTGAGGTTGCTCAGCCGTGTCCGACTCTTTGCGACCCCATGGACTGTAGCATACTACGCTCCTCCGTCCATGAGATTTTCCAGGCAAGAGTACTGCAGTGGATTGCCATTTCCTTCTCCAGAGGATCTTCCTGACCCAGGGACTGAACCCAGGTCTCCCACACTGTAGGCAGACGCTTTACCATCTGAGCCACCAGGGAAGTCCACTAACTTTACGTGTAGAGCACATCTACTTCCATTTTTAATTCAAGAGCAATTTTAGTAACAAAACTGAAGATTTTGTTGATTTTTATCTTTAAGAAAAATATGAAACCTGATTTGATGCTTAAAAAGAGCAAACCAGTAAAACTTTCTTTTCAGTTTTATTAGTGTTAATTCTTATATTTTGGTATTTATTTCTTGTTGTATTTCCTAAAGCTTAAAAATATAATATATAAGAAAACAAAAACTTAAGCTAGTCTACTGTTCTTTCATGCTACATTTTTTTCTTATACTGGTTCCAAATCTTTGAAGTATTCACAATTTTTTTTTTAAATTTCTAGGCATTAAAAAAACTTTGACAGAATAAATTGTTTANGCCTATCTACCTTTGAGGACAGTTAATCTAATCACAAACAGGAGACAGTTATACTATTTACTCAAGAATTCTTATGATTATCAATTTTTTCCCCCCATGAAGACAATAAAACCTGACAGCCTCAGTGAAACAAATATGCACTAAATTCTAAGAAACTTTAGGAGTAACATTCAATGAACCCAAAGAACTCACCTTGACAAAGTCCAGGACAGCATCTCTCTGAATCTGCTTGGTCCTTATTTTTTCCTCCTCATACTGTAGGGCAGCAAATTGTGCCTCTCTCCGAGTACGTTCTACTAACTGTTCTCTTCTCCGATGAAGTTCCAGGTCTGTCTGTGAAAACTGGAACAAGAGGATGCAAACAGGGATAAAGCTCAACTTACTGATATTCTTTATCAATTTTGGGGAACTACTGCTGATCCAAGCCATTTTTACTTTGCATTCACTGAGCATTTCTTCAGATGTGCTTATTGCTAATTTTTTCCCGTTTCTGCACTGTGTTCTTATATGTATTATAGAGACTTATTTTCTCTCTGGTACTTTCTAACACACTGCTACTCGTATCAGGTGCACGTATTATGTTAACTGTAGATTGAAGAGACAGGTAATACAATTTAGAGATGTTTGGGAATTAACTGCAATTTAAATATTATAAAAGAAGAAAATCATCTTAATTTAAAAAGAAACTAAAACTGGAAAAAATTTTTTTTTACCTGATTGTGACTTGGTGATAGCGATAAGAGAGAAGATGGCTCAGCTGGAACTCTGATCCAAAAAAGAAAAATAGAAAAGAAAAAACTCTTTGATAAGACATATAAATAAAAGATAAGTGGAGTTTTATTGTTAATGTAGTTTTCTATTAATCAGCAGGCAATCTGGTCAACATTGAAAGACCAACTGCATTTTATAAACTTGAGCCCAAGTCATTAAATTAAGCTACAGGAACACCTGATGTCTCCAATTCATATTTCACCTGATGATATCACCGATCAAACTATACATAGTGAACAACTGTCTATGTCAGCCAGTGCTGATGATAGTTATTTGAGATCACTTTTCAAACAGTACTGTTTCTTTATAGCTCACAGAACTACATCTTCTTTATTACTAGGACTGAAACAAGATACTTGTACATGGAGATGGTTTATACACAAAGCCACTTTATCAACACAGTTCTGGAATACTACAGAACCTATAGCTTTACGTGTGAAGTGAAGTGAGGTTGCTCAGCCGTGTCCGACTCTTTGCGACCCCATGGACTGTAGCATACTACGCTCCTCCGTCCATGAGATTTTCCAGGCAAGAGTACTGCAGTGGATTGCCATTTCCTTCTCCAGAGGATCTTCCTGACCCAGGGACTGAACCCAGGTCTCCCACACTGTAGGCAGACGCTTTACCATCTGAGCCACCAGGGAAGTCCACTAACTTTACGTGTAGAGCACATCTACTTCCATTTTTAATTCAAGAGCAATTTTAGTAACAAAACTGAAGATTTTGTTGATTTTTATCTTTAAGAAAAATATGAAACCTGATTTGATGCTTAAAAAGAGCAAACCAGTAAAACTTTCTTTTCAGTTTTATTAGTGTTAATTCTTATATTTTGGTATTTATTTCTTGTTGTATTTCCTAAAGCTTAAAAATATAATATATAAGAAAACAAAAACTTAAGCTAGTCTACTGTTCTTTCATGCTACATTTTTTTCTTATACTGGTTCCAAATCTTTGAAGTATTCACAATTTTTTTTTTAAATTTCTAGGCATTAAAAAAACTTTGACAGAATAAATTGTTTATAATTTTTAAAAGGAACAGAATAAATTACTTAATGTCTACCAAATTAACTACTTAATAACTTCCTATACAAGATTTAAAATAATGTTAAAGGTAGAGATTTAAAACTTTCTTAACTTTCTATTAATCCTTGCCAACCTTTATCCTAGCATGCCTAACCAGAGCATACTCAGTCACAAGTCTTGCAGGAAAAGAGAGGAATGTATTGGTAGGATAAGATTTTTAACTGGGATATAACCAATAAAGAATGAGAGATGAGTGACTTCAGGACCATGTACTAGAATAACTGGCATTAAGTGCAAGTTTGTCCCAAAATTACCAACTTCACTGTTAACATTTCTTATAGTTTCTATTGGCCATCTACAGATAAACTATACCAGAAAGGATCATATAAAACCATCTCAAGTGGGTATATGTGCCCTGATTTGAACATTTTTCTTTAATAATGCCTTTTAAGCAAAACTTCTTAATATACATCTTTATATCCTCATTTCTTCACCCTCTTTTTTATACCAAATCTCAAAAGTTGGTTGAATTCACTGTTTCCACTTCATCTCATCCTATTTATTTTGAACCCACTCCAATCTGGATCTGTCTTCACAACTTCACTGAAACTGCTCTCTTCAATTTGGGAGATTTACATGTCCAAATCCAGTATTTATTCTCAGCCCTCACCTTCCTGAACCTATCAGCAGTATGTGAGATTTGCTTCTCTCTCTCCCCACATGTCTTGAGAATGTCTTTTTACTTAGCCTCTGGGACATGACCTTCTTCCTCCTATTTCCATAACTATTCCTGCTTGTCTCTACTACCATACCATTGTGCTCATTTTACACGCTAGCAACGTTATACTCAAAATCCTTTAAGACACTTCACATACTGGCTTCAGCAGTATGTGAACTGAGAACTTCTAGACGTACAAACTAGGTTTTGAAGAGGCAGAGGAACCAGAGATCAAATTGCCAACATCAGCTGGATCAGAGAAAGCAAGGGAATTCCAGAAAAACATTTACTTCTGCTTCACTGACTATACTAAGGCCTTTGACTGTGTGGATTAAAATGAACTATGGGAAATTCTTAAAAGAAATGGGAATACCAGACCATCTTACCTGTCTCCTGAGAAACGTGTATGCAGGTCAAGAAGCAATAGTTAGAACTGAACACGGAACAATGGACTGGCTCAAAGTTGGGAAAAGCTATATATTGTCATCCTGCTTATTTAACTTATACACAAAGTACATTGCATAAAATGCTGGGCTGGATGAATCACGAACTAGAATCAAGACTGCCAGGAGAAATAGCAACAATCTCAGACATGCAGATGACACCACTCTAATGGCAGAAACTGAAGAGAAGCTAAAGAGCTTCTTGACGAAGATGAAAGAGGAGAGTGAAAAAGCTGGCTTGAAACTCAACATTTAAAAAACTAAGATCATGGCAACCAGTCCCATCACTTCATTACAAATAGAAAGGGAAAAAATAGAAGCACTAACAGATTTTATTTTCTTGGGCTCCAAAATCACTACAGATGGTGACTGCAGCCATGAAATTAAAAGATATTTGCTTGTTGGAAGGAAAGCTATGACAAGCCTAGACAGCATACAAGCAGAGATATCACTTTGCCAACAAAGGTCTGTATAGTCAAAGTTATGGTTTTTCCAGTAGTCATGCACAGATGTGAGAGTTGGACTATAAAGAAGACTGGGTGCCGAAGACTGATGCTTTGAACTGTGATGCTGGAGAACACTCTTGAGAGTCTCTCGGACTGCAAAGAGATCAAACCAATCCATCCTAAAAGAAATCAACCCTGAATATTCACTGAAAGGACTGATGCTGAAGCTGAAGCTCTGATACTCTGGCCACCTTAAGTGAGAGCTGACTCACTGGAAAAGATCCTGGGCAAGACTGAAGGCAACAGGAGAAGGGGGCAGCAGAGGATGAGATGATTAGATACCATCACCAACTCAATGAACATGAACTTGAGCAAACTCCAGGAGAAGTGGAGGACATTTTTTCTTCCTCCCGCCTATAGATGTAGTTCCTCCGGGCAATTGCGCACAGTCTCTCCTCCCGCTC
This sequence comes from Neotragus moschatus, assembly GCA_006410615.1. Lineage (NCBI taxonomy): Eukaryota > Metazoa > Chordata > Mammalia > Artiodactyla > Bovidae > Neotragus > Neotragus moschatus. Next base: position 2,372,212 of record SJYA01000375.1, read on the forward strand.
CCTCAGGGTCCGCGGCCACCATGGCGCATTAGAGGCAGCAGTGCCAGCGGCAGCATTGGCGTTTGCAGCGGCGGCAGCAGCACCAGGCTCTGCAGCGGCAACCCCCCAGCGGCTTAAACCATGGTGCTTTTCACGGCATTCAGCAGCAGCCTTGCTGTAACCGACAAAGACACCTTCGAATTAAGCACATTCCTCAAATTAAACACCAAAACCTCGCAACATGGTCGAGATGAGCTTCCTGAGCAGCGAGGTGTTCGTGGGGGACTTCGTGTCCCCCTTCGACCAGTCGGGTTTGGGGGCTGAAGAGAGCCTAGGTCTCCTAGATGACTACCTGGAGGTGGCCAAACACTTCAAACCTCATGGGTTCTCCTGTGACAAGGCTAAGGCAGGCTCCTCCGAATGGCTGGCTGTGGATGGGTTGGTCAGTTTCTCAGACAACAGCAAGGGTAAGGAGGGATTTTTAAAAAATCTGCTCGTGGGGTCTGGTGATAAGGGATTCTACTTTTGACTCAAGTTTCTTCCAACTTTTTATCTTTCCCAGAGGATGCTTTCTCCGGCACAGATTGGATGGTGGAGAAAATGGATTTGAAGGAGTTTGATTTTAATGATACCCTGTTGAGTATAGATGACCTGGAAACTATGCCAGATGAGCTTTTGGCCACGTTGGATGACACGTGTGATCTCTTTAATCCCCTACTCCAGGAGAATAACGAGGAGCCCCCCCAGATAGTGAACCCAATTGGCCATTTTCCAGAAAGTTTACCAACAATTGACCAGGGTGCCCCCTTAACTTTCTTGCAACCTCTTCCCCCTTCCCCAGGGGCCCTGTCTTCCACTCCAGATCATTCCTTTAGTTTAGAGCTATGCAGTGAAGTGGTTATCTCTGAAGGAGATAGCAAGCCAGACTCCACCACTTCCATCACTGTGATCCCTCAGTGCATAAAAGAGGAGGAGGCCCCCTCAGATAATGATAGTGGCATCTGTATGAGCCCTGACTCCTCTCTGGGCTCTCCCCAGCATAGCCCCTCCACGTCCAGGGGCTCTCCAAATAAGAGTCTGCTATCTCCAGGTGCACTCAGTGGCTCGTCCCGCCCCAAACCCTACGACCCTCCTGGAGAGAAGATGGTAGCAGCAAAAGTAAGGGGTGAGAAACTAGATAAGAAGCTGAAGAAAATGGAGCAGAACAAGACGGCAGCCACTAGGTACCGCCAGAAGAAGAGGGCAGAACAGGAGGCCCTCACTGGGGAATGTAAAGAGCTAGAAAAAAAGAATGAGGCTCTGAAAGAGAAGGCAGATTCCTTGGCCAAGGAGATCCAGTATCTTAAAGATCTGATAGAAGAGGTTCGCAAAGCAAGAGAGAAGAAAAGGGTCCCCTAGTTAGGGTAGTCAGGAGTATGTGCACTTGTATATAGGAGGCTGAAGCTGTGTTTTAATAAATTATTTTGTAGTGAAAAAAAAAAGAAGTGGAGGACAGAGGAGCCTGGTGTGCTGCAGGCTATAAGAATACCTGATAAGTATTTGCAAAGAGATGGACACCTTAGCGACTGAACAATAACAATAAACAATCTAGTTGTTTAAGCCTTAATTCTCTCTCCTTTACTCTAAATTTATGTATCTAGACCTACTTACCTGGTAACACCAACGAATTTCTAGCAGCATCTCAAGTAGAACATATGTTGTATGTATGTCAGTCACTCAGTCGTGTCCGACTCTTTATGACCCCATGGACTATAATCCACCAGGCTCCTCTGTCCATGGGATTCTCCAGGCAAGAATACTGGAGTGGGTTGCCACCCCCTTCTCCAGGGGATCTTCCTGACCCAGGGATCGAACCCTGGTCTCCTGCATCACAGGTAGAGTGAGCTACAGGGAGACCTCAAGTAGAACATAACCACAACTTAATTTTCATCTCACACTTCAAANTCTTTAGGAATGGTGACCCAGGGATCGAACCCTGGTCTCCTGCATCACAGGTAGAGTGAGCTACAGGGAGACCTCAAGTAGAACATAACCACAACTTAATTTTCATCTCACACTTCAAAACTGTTCTGCCTTATTTACACTCGTTAGTGTTCCTTGAACACACCAAGTATGTTCCTCTGTAATGGCTTCCTCCTAGACTGTTCCTCCCCTAGATAGCCAGAATCCTTGATCCCTCTTTGGGGTTTTGATCAAAATATCATTACCTCATAAAATTGCTCTCGCTTTCCCCTCAACCTAACTCAGTATTAACTCTCATCCTCATTTCTTCATAGCACTGAGCAGTACCTGATAAGTATTTGTTACATATATCTGTCTGTTGTTGCATTGTTAAAGGTTAACTATGTGACATCAGGGACCTAGAACATAACCAGACTATTGCAGTGCTCAAGAAGTATTGTTTAAACAAATGGCAGTGATATCTTCCTCTCAAAAATAAGGGATGTTGATATAAAAATACAGATTTGTAATTATGCATTTTTAAATCTTGAACTTACTTGAGCTGGGTAAACCAGAACTGTACCTCTGTATGACAGACTCTGAACTGCCCTTCTGCTTTTCTTTGTTCATCATATCACATTTAATATAGTAGCTTTTCTAGTTTTGTCTATGTAACATGAAACTAAAAATATCCAGGTATTTCTTTAATACTATACTGCTTCCAGTAGAAATTAACGTACTTCATAGGACCTAGCCTGACATTATCATCTCTCCTGAACTAAAATGCCAATCAGGTTATAAGTGAGCCCTTAAAATTTTTCTTGATATAGAAAATAAATAATAGTTTTGTTATTTTAACTAAAAATTTATTTACTCCATCTTAGCAAACAGTTATAAAACAGTTCCCAATTTATCATAATACTCTTTAACATACCTCCTTACCTTTCTTAATCCTCAGGCAGATTGTGTCTGTGTTTGTGTGGGGGAGAGAGAGGTAGGAAGAAATGTACATGGTGGGTGATGGGAGGGGAGGAGAATTGGGAGGAAAAAAGCAAACAACTTTTTTTTTTCAGCAGTGACTAACAAGCAAGTAGCAGTCTATAAACTAACTCAATTCCTTTCAGTCTTTGTAACAGAAGGATTGATCAACACTTTGTAGGTTAACATATTCCTCAGGTTGGGAAGCCCCAGCAGCTCAAGAGGTAAGGATTCTTCCTGCAACGCAAGAGATGCAGGAGCCACAGGGTGGATTCCTGGGTTGGAAAGATCCTCTGAAGAAGGAAATGGCAACCCGTTTCAGTATTCCTGCCTGGAAAACTCCATGGACCGAGGAGCCTGGCAGGCTACAGTCCACAGGGTCGTTAAGAGCTGGATATGACTGAGCACACACATGAAGCAATGCAACGTTACTCAGGTTACAGGCAAGTCTTGTGAGCCTGAGCATTGCCAGCCATTCTCAGGTGATTCTGTTTTTCTAGGTTCTAATTCATGATTCCATTTGAGGAGGATAGGAACTCTGAAATTCGCAGCTATTTCCCAACACCTAAAAAAGTACTTAGCCCATATGAGATATTTAGCAACATGAGGAATGTATTGATCTTCAAGCTCAACTGATGATAGGAATAAAGTATGGGGTTCTTATCCAAAGACTGTATTGATCTAAAGATTTGAAACACCTAGTTAACAGTAATCATTGATTCAGTTTCTAGCACTGTGGCATGTTACATATTCTGAATGACTCTTCCAATGGAAACAAAAAAACTGTTCAATAAAGTAATCTTTTAAAATGCACTGCTGAAGTGCCCAAAAAAAAAAAAAATATCCACAGATTCTAAAAGGAAGTTAAAAAACAGGAACTCTGGATTAAGGTTTGGTAGGCAGATTTTTGGCACTCATGATCTCCTCCCCTGGTATTACTCCAATAAATATGCTACATATCAGAAAAGGACTCTGCAGATGAAATTAAGTTTACTAATTGGTCTACTTTATCCAGGTAGGCCTAGTACAATCATACAAGTCATTAAAACCAGAAAAGGAAGGCAAGAGAGTTTGAGAGATGTGGCAGAAAGGGAAATCAGATTTAAAATGTGAAGATCTCATCCGTCACTGCTGTTTTGAAATGGAGGAAACCATGAACCAAGAAATGTGGGTGGACTCTAGAAGCAAAAATGACTCCCAGCTAACAGCTAACAAGGTAATGGAGACCTCAATCTACAACTGCATAGAACTGAATTCTGTCAGCAACCTATATGAGCCTGGAAGTGGATTCTCCTCCAAGGTCTCTAGGTAAGACTCTAGGCTAGCCAACACCTTGACTTTGGCCTTGTGAGGCGCTAAGCAGAGAACCAAAACAAGCCTGCCCAGACTTCTATCTCTCAGAACTGTAATACAATAAATAGGTGTGTTTTAAGCAACTAAATTTGTGGTAGTTTGTTATATAAGGGTNTGGAGTTCAAGAATAAGAAGCAGTACTTCTGAGAAAACAAAAAAGCAGCAGCAGCAGTAGTACTCTAAATGGTCAAGCTAATTTTAGAAATAGCCTGTGAGGCAGTAATTATAGATAAAAGATTACTTCAACTGAGATGGGAATGGAGACTATATCGCTTTTCTGTTGTTCTGTCATCTAATCAAAAGTTTAAGTAAAACCTGTCTCTTATACACATCTTGTATGGATGTGAGAGTTGGACCATAAAGAAAGATAAGGGCTGAAGAATTGATGCTTTTGAACTCTGGTGCTGGAGAAGACTCTTGAGATTCCTTTGGACTGCAAGGAAATCAAACCAGTTAATCCTAAAGGAAATCGGTCCTAAATATTCCTTCATTGGAAGGACTGATGCTGAAGCTCCAATACTTTGGCCACCTGATGGGAAGAACTGACTCACTGGAAAAGACCCTGATCTTGGGAAAGATTGAAGGCAAAAGGAAAAGGGGATGACAGAGGATAAGATGGTTGGATGGCATCACCAACTCGATGGACTTGAGTTTGAGCAAGCTCCGGGAGTTGGCGATGGACACGGGAGCCTGGCATGCTGCAGTCCATGGGGTCCCAGAGTTGGATGTGACTGAGCAACTAAACCTAACTGAACTGAAGCGTCAGAAAATTAAAACTTTAGTAAGGCAACTGAGCAAAAAGCTGGCTTTCACCTTGAAGGTGTGTCCCATATCCTGGAGACCTTGAGCTTTATTTATGATGGACAGAGAGGTAGGAGATGCCAAAAATAAAGCAGAGGTCTATTCAACATGGGAAATTGTAACAAGAAATCCCTGTATGATACTGCTATCTCAAATAACCACATTTTCAGTAAAGGGACACATCGGCAACTAAAAGGTCACTTTGAGATAAATTTCAAGGACATGAAATGTGTCTAAATCTTCATGAACTAACAAGATTAAAAAGGCCAAGTTAAAAGATTTCCTTCCTTCATTATTCTCCCTACACTTTCTTTATTCATCTATAGCTCAGCCTTCTAACCAACTTTAATATCCTGTCAAGTATAAGTAAAGAATGATGTATGACACTTTCTATACAACAAGTTTAATGCTACTTAAAAACAGATTTATCAAGCCTACTTTTTTAAGATTTCAAAAAAAAAAAAACAAAAGGAAGCAAAAAAACCAAAGGCTGAGAATTTTTCAAAGATTGTGATGCAGTTTATGATAAGAAACTTTTTGGAGTTCAAGAATAAGAAGCAGTACTTCTGAGAAAACAAAAAAGCAGCAGCAGCAGTAGTACTCTAAATGGTCAAGCTAATTTTAGAAATAGCCTGTGAGGCAGTAATTATAGATAAAAGATTACTTCAACTGAGATGGGAATGGAGACTATATCGCTTTTCTGTTGTTCTGTCATCTAATCAAAAGTTTAAGTAAAACTGCTGGACTCCTGAAATTCATGCAGCTCTATTTATGCATAAATCCAGGTACATCATTATAAACTTTATTATTTATCTTCAAATAATTATACAGATAATGGTCTAGGTAATCCGAATTTAGAAATCAGTAAGTCAGTTTTACTTCTTTTTTTTTTTGAGTTTTACTTCTTATTCTAGAGCACAAAGGTACATTTCACTTGGCTCTAAATACATCATATTTAAAACACGTAGTATCTAAACACCTTCATTATACACATATCTACACAAAACCAAAATCATTTCATGCTCTTACTGCTGAGTTTTAAGACAGAAACAAATGACTAGCACTGGTTTTTCAAACCTATTTTGATGTGAATATCTTCTCATGTCTTCTGTTTTTTGAAATTCCCTCATGGGTACTGGCTTTACTGGTGAACTCTAGGCCAAAAACAGAAAAACAGATCAATTTAACACATGTATCCAGAAAAGTATAATTACACAGTTTATATTTCAATGACATTTAGGGATCAGTATATTATATTACACTAAAAATATTTTAACAAAATCTTGCAATGTGAATTTTCATGTTTAGAAGAATTATAGGTATATTACTGCTTTGGTAAACAGAAGACTGTTCATAATCCAAAACATTTATTTTTTAAAAATGTAGATTTTCTTCTCACTGTATTTTATGATTTATAATGACCATGCAGTAATATTTACAAAACAATAAGATGTGAAAGTTGGAAAGAATCTTAGAGGTCACTGAGCACAAACTCTCCTCTAGAGCAGGAACTCCTACCGATCCTATCCTGACTTTTGCTCAGCCTCTCTTGACTATTCCTGGTAACAGGAAGTTCACTGGGGAGACTACATTTCTTTACTTTATCATCATCCTAAATGGTACTTATGTTAGACAAATAGTCCTGGGGATGCTAGGAGAATATCAAGATAAAGTAAAAAGTAATTTCTTCCTTTTTCTTTAAAGATTTATTTATTATTTATTTATTACCCATTTATTATGATGGGTCTTTGCTGCTGCACGCAGGCTTTCTCTAGTATGCAGTGAGCATGGGCTACTTTGTGTTCTAGTGTGCGGGCTTCTCACTGAGGTAGCTTCTCTTGTTGCGGAGCACAAGCTCTAGGAGTGCTGGCTTCAGTGGTTGCAGCACATGGGCTCAGCAGTTGTGTTGTACCAGCTTAACTGCTCAGCAGCACATGGGATCTTCCTGGACCAGGGATGGAACCAGTGTCCCTGGCACTGCAAGGTGAATTCTTAATCACTGCACCACCAGGGAAGTTCAAGAGTAATTTCTGTTTATGGCAAAATATGGTATTAATTGGGGCTTCCCTGGTGACTCAGCAGTAAAGAATCTGCCTGTGATGCAAAAGATGCAGGAGACCCAGGTTCAATCCCTGGATGGGGAAGATCCCCTGGAGAAGGGAATGGCAACCCACTCCAGTATTTTTGACTGGAGAATCCCATGGACAGAGGAGCTTGGGAGGGCAGTCCACAGCGTCACAAAGAGCTGGACAAAATTGAAGCGACTTGAACATGAGCACGATGGTATTAATTAGGGCTTTCCTTCTGGCTTGTGGTAAAGAATCTGCCTACAATGTAGGAGACCACCTGCAATACAGGAGATGCAGGTTTGATCTGTGGGGTGGAGGAGATCCCCTGGAGAAGGAAATGTCAACCCACTCCAGTATTCTTGTCTGGAAAATACCATGGACAGAGGAGCATGGCAGGTTATAACTTAGTGACTAAACCACCACCACCATCATGGTATTAACTAAAAGAGAAACAGTGGCAGACGGTAAAGAATCTGCCTGCAACGCAGGAGGCCCAGGTTCAATCTCTGGGTCAAAAGATCCTCTGGAGAAAGGAAACAGCAACCCACTCCAGTATTCTTGCCTAGAGAATTCCATGGACAGAGGAGCCTGGCAGGCTACAGTCCACGGGATCACAAAGAGCTGAACATGACTGAATGACAAAAACACACAGAGTAAAGGTCATTTAAAAAAATTATTGATGAAAACTTAACTGGTTTAAGTTATATGGCTTATATCCTGAAAAATATAAATCAAAGATAGAGACACCATGTATTTTGTCAAGTGAGAATCTATAAAAACAATATAATCCTACTTGAACACCAAAGAAAATCATCAAAATGGGTATTCTATAGAAGGGAAAAAAACCCAACTTATTCCCCCTAAAAATCTAAAAATCAAATGTAAAACTATTTACAGTATATCTCCAAGAAACAGGTACATCACACATAACTAGACAATCTTTGGTGAATTACTCCAAAGGGCTAAAGCTAATTCCTGTAAAGTCTGGGCATAAGGATCATATTAAATGAGATACAATTCTAGAATCTGGATGAGAGGATATTTATTCTAATTTTAGTGAATTTAAGTTTTTAAGTAAACAGAAATCTCTCTTAGTATGCTACCATCAGTGACTTATCACCCAGGTTTTATAATACTGTGATTACCTAAAATTACTGTAAGAGGTACATGAAATTTTCATGACAAAAATGAATGTAACATTAGTTTAATTAAAAAAGTAAATTATGTTACAGTCTATAAGCCATACTCCATTTTGTCATAATATTTCTATGCATGTGACAGATGATAAAACTTAATAGCAGAGTGTTTAAAATCTCAAATAGTTCTAACAACTCATTTTTAGGCAGTATCCAAGCATATAAAAAAAACATTTATTCACTGGTTACTAAACCATTTAAAATAATACTGCTTCATTTTATTTTTATATATGGGTGGTGGTTTAGTCACTAAGTCGTGTTCGACTCTTGTGACCCCATGGACTGTAGACTGCCAGGCTCCTCTGTCCATGGGATTTTCCAGGGAAGAATACTGGAGTGGATTGTCATTTCCTTCTCCAGGGGATCTTCCTTACCCAGGAAGTGAACCTGGGTCTCCCACATTGCAGGCAGATTTTTATATATGCCAAGCTTCAAAAGCCTTATGACATAGAAATCCTAAAGAGCCTTATGACAGAATCATAAAGACTACTATACATAATAGGTAGATGGACTCAAAAAACATATTACAAATTAGCCAATATAATGGATTAAAGAAATGATATTACAATTTTTCACCAGCAGTATAACAGGCATTTTCACTTTTAGTAGAAATACCTCATCTACACAGAATAATTAACCATAAAATAGTCAAAGAGAAAGACTACAAGAAAACAGAAAGGATTCCCCAGGATTATAATGTGCACATTGTTAACTTAAATTTTATTGCCAAGTAGATGCCCTTTGCTCTAGCAGAAATACTTATAGCCTGAACCACAAGTAGTTTCATTAATCAGCCGTACACATTGCTATCTGTAGGCTGCAGGACTTTGATTCACAGCAATGAACATTATTGGCTGTGTAATAATGTAACTGACACCTTTTGAGATGTCAGTCACCCATAGTCAACCATGTTCCAAAAATATTATATGGAAATTTCAGAAACAAACAATTTGTAAGTTTTATACTGCATGCCGTTCTAGGCAGTGTGGTAAAATCACAAGCTGTCGCACTCCATCCCACCTGGGTTACGAATCATCCCTTTCACCAGGGTATCCTGCCCGTTAGTAGCTGGCTCAGTTAGTAGCTGGCTCAGTTAAGTTTCTCTCAATTATCAGATTGTTGCAGTACAGCAGTGCTTGTGTACAAGTAATCCTATTTTATTAATAATGGCCCCAAGTATAAAAGTAGTAATGTTGGTAATTCAGATATGCCTGAGAGAAGTGGTAAAATGCTTCACTGAAGTGAAAAGGTGAAAGTTTTTGAATTAATAAGGAAAGAAAAAAGTTGAGTTATAAGGTAAGATCTACAGTAAGAACAAAGCTTCCATCTGTGAAGTTGTGAAGAAGGAAGGAGACATGCTAGTTTTACTATTGCACTTCAAACTGCAAATGTTACACACCCAGTGTGTGTAAATGAATGCTTAGTTAAGATGGGAAAGGCACTAAATTTGTGCAGTGAGATAATAAGAGAGAGTGTGTGCACACATCCAAATTCACATAATTTTTGTTACAGTATACTGTTGCAACTATTTTATAATTAGTTATTATTCTTAATCTCTTACTGTGCCTGGTTTATAAATTAAACTTTATCATAGGTATGTATGTATAGGAAAAAATATAGTACATATAGGGCTCAGTAGCATCCATCCACTGGTGCTCTTGGAATGTATTCCCCTCAGATATGGGGTTGGGGGAATAACGTATTTATCAAACTTTAAAATACAAGAGTGTCTTTTGAACCAACAAAAAATACTGTGTTCAAAAGTCTTCAGATAGGAAAACCATTTTTTTTTTTTAAAGAATGATAATAACACTCTATAACATGCCCCACTTGAAGTGACTATTCGCTATTTCTAAAAGACTAAATACATCATTCTTCAAAAAGGCTCCAAGTGTTTCTCAAATAATCCCTGCTCAGAGCCTGGGACCAACTCCAGACATTAACATCACACACACTGAAGTGGAGCCATTTTATTATGCTGACTAGATACACTGAAGAATGCTATTTCTACTTGAGACCCTTGGGGAACTGGCAGAGACTTTGCAGTGGGCTGAATGCTCATTTGTTTTCTAAGGCAACTCAATGCTCCACTATAACAGACACGCAGGAATTTTAATGGCAAACAATTTATAGTCTGTGTGACTTAGCATAAAAGCACCAATATAATTAAGCTCATCATAAAAATTCTATGGTTGAGTTTGTATGTTGCTCCAGAATTCTGCTGTTGGTTCAGTTCTTAATTACTGACCAAACTATGATTTATCAGTTAATAAAAAAGCATTAAGAATAACAATAAAAAGCATCATATTCCTTTGCATTTTCTTAGGACTTCTTTAAAATTCTGGAATCTGTCTTTTTATTTGAAAAATAAATCTCAACTTTACTTAAGACTACTGTCTGATTTTGAAAATAGTTTGAAAAAGTAATAAAATTGGAACTAAAGATAATAAAACAAATAATTGAGCCTAAACCAACAAACCACTGATATGACAGATATTTAGACTATCATAAATTATTTTTACTAGGGGATGGCAACAAATTTAGGTTTAAACGTGTATACTACCTCATGAGAGATTCGCCGTTGTTCAATATATGCCATAAACTGTGAACTGAGGCTGTCTGACTCCAGGCCCTTGTGCGGTCTCACCTCATCCTCGTCTTCCTCCGCAGTACAGCTGTCAATATAGTCAATCTGATCCAGATCATGTTCCACTGTCCATATGACACAAACAAACACACACATCAGAAAAAAAAAAAAATTCAAGTTAGATAGCCAACAAAAACCATTAAATTGCATTCTTTCCTTTTCCTTAACATTTTCTATTATGAAAGTGGGAAGAATAAGTTTAAATTACATAAGTCTTTATCATTTAGTCTATGGTCACTCACAAGAACAGGTTAAAGAAAAGCCCTAGTCTTGATTCACTATAAAGAATGCAGTAATTGGTAGTAATTACTGAATTTAGACCTCTAGTATTTTTTTCTTTGGCTAGCTCTTGACTGTTTTAAACAAGTTTGGCTCTGTGAGACAAAAGAGGAAGAATAATTTTTTAACGTTGAAGGGTGTATCTTCTTTTAGGTTTTGTTTCATTTTTGGGGGATGTTTTAGGTTTGGGGTTTAATCATATCTCTTTGAAGAATTAGGCAGAAAATCTAACACAATCAACTCTAAATAAAAGTGAAAAGACAGGAGGAAAGACTTGGTGATAAAGAAATAGATATTGATGGCTGTTCCCCTTATTGTAACTGCTGTCCATTACTAGAAAAAAAGATTTTCCTATTTAGAAAAATATTTTTTAGACGTTAGTATTGCAGGTATGTTGCAGCAGTTTGTGGACGGAAGGGAATCATTTGAGGAATTTTTGCTTCTCAAAATGCTCTGAGGTGAGAAGCACATAAATAAGATTCAGATGCCCTTGAAGAGCACAATTTCAGATGAAAGACAAGGCAGACATCAAGAATACACTGAATTTCTAAAAGAGGGCACACAATGACCACAAAGAGAATCTTTAAAAAGGAGAATACTTCTAAGATCATAGTTAAATCAAGATTAGCAAAGATCAGGCTTCCCCTATGGCTCAGTGGTAAAGAATCTGCCTGTCAATGCAGGAGACACCAGTTCGATCCCTGATCCAGGAATTTCCCACATGCCGTGCAGCAACTAAGCCTGTGCACCAGAACTATTGAGCCTGTACTCTACAGTCCAGGAGCCACAACTACTAGTCCATTTGCTGCAACTATCGAAGTCTGAGCGTCCTAGAGCCCACACTCCACTATAGGAGAGGCCAGTGCAACAAGAAGCTCACACACCACAGCTGGAGACTGCGGTGTAAAATGCAGTGTATGATCACTGCAAATAGAGAAAAAGCCCATGCAGCAACCAAGACTCAGCACAGCCAAAAAAAAAAAAAAAAGATTAGCAAAGCTCTATTCCAGATAAACTGTCCTTAGTAAAGTTCTCTCCCAAAATAAAGAGAAAAACATTATATTTTAATTACAAGCCTGAAAACATAGAGAAATTGAAATTTACTCCTAATAGAAAACATTTTTTTTCCCTAATCGTATGAGAAGAGGAGTGAGGTCTCTAAAAAAAGAATGGAAGAAGTTACAGATATACAAATAAAAGGAATGGATGTGAAAAGGCCATTTAAAAAGTCAGAGATAAAAAAGATTTTGGATGTTGTCAGGAATCATGTTTACCTCCACCATTTGTTATTACTAAACTGCTGTGATTCTCCTGGTATTGACTTTCTCTTCGTAGTCTTTGTTCTTTAGTAATTTCTGCTACTCGAAGAGGCAGATCTGAAAATTCATCTGTAGGCTTAAAAAAATAGCAGAAACACTAAAATAAATCACTCCAAATTTTAGACAAGGTATTTACAGAATAAACTCAGAATTTATATTTTTTTAAAAAGAGCAAAATAATTCCAGAGATGCATCTAGAAAGATGCACATATTATTGAACAATATCAATGTACTTAATGGTACTGAAATGCACACTTAAAAATGGTTAAAATGGGGCTCCCCTGGTTGTCTAATGGTTATGAATCCGCCTTGCAATGCAGGGGACACCAGTTCAATTTCTGATCCGAGAAAATCCCACACGCTGTGAGGCAACTAAGCCTGTGTGCCACAACTACTGACCTTGCGCTCTAGAGTCCGGGAGCCACAACTACAGAAGCCCATGGGCCCTAAAGCCTGTGCTCCAGCAACAAGAGAAGCCACTGCAATGAGAAGCCTGCACACCACCCCTAGAGAGTAGGCCCTGCTTGATACTAGAGAAACCCTGACAGCAGCAACACAGACCCAGTGCAGCCCCCCAAAAGTATCTTTTTTGAAATTGCCACAATCATGTACACACCCAACCACACACAAATAGACAAGCAATTTCAAATGACAAATGGGCTGTTCCTAAAACTAATTTGCTTTAGACTCCAAATAAAACAGTGTTAAAAATGGTATACTACCAGTCTTGCTAACAAAATCGTTTTATCATTTAACCTAATTTATAGCTAAAATATTATACCTTAGGAATTTAAAAAGAGAGAAAATACAATATTAATAATTTAAAAAAAAGAGAAAAATGATATAATTAGCTGAGAAAGTTACTTATTTATCTTGAGCATGTAGATAACTACATTAGGTTCCTATCTTATTACCCATCAGCCTATAGTTCTATTTTCTCACCTTCTAGGAGATCTTCTACCTTTCTCTGCTCAAGATTACCCAGGCACTCAAATTTTAGGTTTCCTATGTAACTGGCTCAGTTCCCATTCAGATCTTCCAGGATATAAAATGATTTATACAAGACAATGAGATAACAAACATGTAAAGCACAATATGCTAAAAAGACGATGAAGAAACATTTGAGTAATAGGACTATGTGGGAGTTTTACCCCTCATTTGGCTTTTCTATATTTTATGTAACAAGAAATTGAGTCCAACTAAGACATTTTCATCATTTTACTTCCTCTTAATCAGAAGTTGCAACATGCACAATAAACACTTACTTCATTCCCTGACCATCTCTTATCACCACTGTCCACACTGTTGAAACCCGAATCAAGCGCTCCGTAGGGACGACCTGAGTACAGTTCTTCATGGCTGCCGAAAAGAAACTTTAGTTCTTATTGTGAAGTTTGATACTTTAAAAATTAACATTTGAAATAGATGCAGTTTTAATAATAAACATTTTCATTGCATTTAGGGATTTAATTACTTAGAATGAAGTGAGTTCTCCTTTAACTTTTTAGTATGAAAAACTCCAAATTCAAAGAAAGCAGGTAGAAGAGAATAATGAACTTTGATGTCCTCATTATCCACCTTCAAAAATATCAACACTCTTACTTCATCTATTCCTCCAGCCATTCCCAACGTCCCTCTCCATTATTTTTGGTTTTGATAGCACTCTCTTTCTTAAGGTAAAATTTATATACACTGAAATACACAAACCTTTGAAAAATGAATACATCTTTGTAACATACACCCCTATCATAATACAGGACAGTTCTACTTCACCAGAAAATTACCACACATCCCTTCCCAGTCAACTTACCTCACCTCATCAGCTAAAAAGCAAGTATCATTCAAAAATTTTTTTTACTTTAAATTAATATAGAAGGCCAAATAATTGTTCTCAAAGATGTCAAGATATAATCCCTGAAACCTGTAAATATGTTACTTTACATTGCAAATGGGAATTAAGGTTGCAGATAAAAGTAAGGCTGCTAGTAAGAGTACTTTAAAATAAGGAGATCCTGAATTGTATGAATGGGCTCAATGTAATCACAAGGTCTCTTGAACATGAAAGAGGGAAAAAGAGGAGGAGGATACAATGCTGGCTTAAAGATGGAGGAAGGGACAAGAACTAAGGAAAGCACACAACCTCTAGAAGCTGAAAAAGGCAAGGAAACATAGTCTACTCAGAATCTACAGAAAAGAATGGAGCACTGCCAGCATCTTAATTTTAGCTCAGCGAGACCAAAATTCAGATTTCTGACCTATATCATAAAATGATTAATTTGTTTTTCAAACCTCTAATTTTGGGGTAATTTGTTCTGCTTATTCTAGAATGCACAAAAATGGAGTATGTACTCTTTTTCTACTTGGCATCATGTCAGTGAAATTCTTGTCATGTCAGTGAATTCATCCTGGATGAAGGAATTTATATGGTAAGTATAGGTTTAACTTAAAAACAAAAAAACCCGCCAATCTGTTTTCAAAAGTAGCTGAATCATTTTAAATTCCCAACAACAATATACTGGAGTTCCAGTTGTCAACACTGTACTGCCAGTCATTAATTTTAGTTATTATTCTGATGGGTGTAAAGTGTGATGTTAATTTGTATTTCTCTGACGACTAGTGATATTTAATATTTTAATGTGCTTATTGGCTATTTATCTTCTTTTATGAAATATATGTTCAAATCTTTGGCCATTTAAAAATACAACATCAATAATCTTGAAAACAGTTTGCTAAGTAAAAGCCACAGTCAAAACTCTATATATTTGATTTCATTTCTATGAAATTCTAGAAAAGGCAAATGATAGAGAGCTGACCAGCTCTCCTGGGGCTGAGGGTGATTTAAAAAAAAAATACGTATCATGATTGTGTTGGTAGTTTTGTGACTGTATCCATTTACCAAAACTCACCACACTGGACACTTAAAATGGGTAAACTTTATCTCAATAAAGTTGTTAAAAAAAATCGGCCAAACTAACTTTCCAAAATGGACGTTCTGATTTTCCTTTTTTACAACTCAAATTACATTACATAAACAACATGAGAGCACTGGTTGCTCCACATCCTTTCATTTGGTGTTGTTGGTCTTAATTTTATTCTTGTGGATATGCATTGTGACTTAACTTGCATTTCAGTGATGATTAATGATGTTAAGCACTTTTCTGTGTGCTTACTGATCAATTATGTATCTTTGTAAAGTTTATTCAAGACTTTTGTCCAGTTTTCACCTGGGTTGTCTTTTTAACATTAAGTTGCAGGCTTCCCCGGTAGCTTAGCTGGTAAAGAATCTGCCTGCAATGCAAGAGGACCCTGGTTCGATCCCTGGGTTGGGAAGATCCCCTGGAGAAGGGCATGGCAACCCATTCCAGTATTCTTGCCTAGAAAATCTCCATGGACAGTGGAGCCTGGTGGGCTACAGCCCATGGGGTTGCAAAGAGTCAGATACGACTGGCACATTCTTTATACAGTCTGGATGCAAGTCTATTGTTTTATATGTATTTTGCAAATAATTCCCCTCAGTCTGTGGTTTGCATTTTCTTAACAGTTTCTTTTCATAAATAGATGGTTTTAATTTTCATTACATTGAGTTTATCATTTCTTTTTTAATGGTTATTGCTTTCTGTGTCCTCAGAAATCCTCGCATTCCCCAAGTGACAAACATATTCTACATTTTCTTCTAAAGCTATAAAAGCTTTAGCTTTTGCTTGTTCTTAAACATAGTTTTAAAAAGTTAGCTTAATTTGATGTCTAAAATATGACAAAACCTATGTTAAAAACTGGTCTGTTAGCGTTTTATTTAATAAGATGGCCTAGGTTGAAAAACAACTTTCAATGGTACAAATTTAAAACATGTAGTATTCTTCTGGTATCAAATTTTGTATTTCATGTATTCTTACAGTTTGTGTACATACTTTTAAAAAGTTACTATGTCATGCTGTCACAATGAATCAGAATTTAAGGTACAGGGAAACATCAATGCATCTGAGGGACTGGCTTGGTGGTCCACTGGTAAAGTAATAGCCTCCAATTAAAATAAATTTATATTAAATAAATATTATTTATTAAATAAAAAAAGAATTATTAAAAAAAAAAGAACCCACCTTGCAATGCAGGGGTTAAGGTTCAATCCCTGGTCAGGGATCTAAGATCCCACGTCTTGGAGCAACTAAGCCCAAAGACCACAACTACTGAGCCTACATGATGCAGTGAAGATCCTGTGTGGTTAAGTGGTTAAGAATCCACTTGCCAATGCAGGGGACACAGATTCGATCCCTGGTCTGGGAAGATTCCTCATGCCTTGAGGCAACTAAGCCTATGTACCAAACTACTGAGTTCATGCTCCAGAGCCCAACAAGCCGCAACTACTGAGCCCATGCACCTGGAGCCTGTGATCCACAAAAGAAGTCACTGCAATGAGAAGCCCGCACATCACAACAGAGAGTAGCCCTGTCCACATGCAGCAACGAAGACCCATCACAGCCAAAACTAAATAGAAAACTGCCCAATAGTACAGAGATTCAGAGCTAGAACCAAGGTGTTCTAACTCCATGACTGCATTCTGAATAAATGCACTGCTAACTACAATGCAATCTTATTTATCTGTACCTTAGTAAGAAAGGACATGAAAGTACAATGTCTCATTTGTTGGTGTAAGAGGAGCTGAAGGAAATATTTTTCTTTTATATACATAAATATATATATATATACACACACAACATATATATTGATGTATATATATAAACTTATAGGATATTCTGAAATAATCACAAATACAGTAACATAACTAGAAAAATAGAAAATGCAGAGGATAATGAGCATAATTAGGGATTATACAGGGACTGAAATATATTAGATCTGTAATTACTAATTCCTTTGAGAAACATGATATGTTGATGCTATCTAGACTTCCTATTTAGGAAAAGTTTCTCTATTGACTCAAGCCTTCTTATATCTTTTAGCAAACACAAATTTCTTCCCAGGAATTTTTTCTGTTTTTTAAAAAGAAAGTAAGGAAGACTGCAATATTCAAAGAAATTAGGTGAAGACTTCTTAGTCCTTAAAACTAAGGACAGAATCAGAGAGAAAGAAATTCTGTAACTAGCACGGAAGCCGTCAATCAAAGCTCACCGCTCAAACAGGTAATGATGTTTCCTCCTTGGTTTCTTCAGGTATGCCTTGTAATCATTACACATACACACACCCAGTAATCACTATTCATCTTCTCACACACAAACCTCAAGGCAACAGCAGCAGTTTAATATTCCTACTCTGCTACTTCAGGGGAGAAAAACTTTCTTTGCAAGGGTTACTAACTCCTTGAGAAAGTAAGTTCGTGTATATATAAAATAAAAACTACTTTAAAAAAATTAGTGTTATTTACTTTTTTGCCTGCACCTAATGGCATGTGGGATCTTGGTTCCCAGAAGGGGGATCAAATCCAAACCCTAGCAGTGGAAGAGCTGAGTCTTAACTCCTGGACTACCAGCGAAGTCCTCTAAAAGCTACCTTTTTTGTTGCTGTACCTTTTTTTTTTTTTTAAACAGTACGGGAGTAGAAACTTTTAGAAATATTTAAATAGGAAAAACAAAACTTTCTTCTAAAGATAAGAAATAAGAGTTCCATATTTTAAGCAATGAAGTGAGGTAAGAGGAAAAAGAAATGAAAAGGAAATAATGGAGAAAATTTTAAAATTCTTGGTATTAGTGGTCTGGCTTTCCTCATATCTTCCCCACTGCCAAAATTCTTCCTCTAAGACAGACCTAAATCAGCACACTGTAAGACCTAATCTCCACCTCCTCCAACCATCTGTTCAAAACCTTTTTTGTCTTCCTTAACACCACATACCTGCTTTTAGTCTTCTCAGAGGTAAAAGTGCTAGTACTGAGGAAGTTCTGGTAGGAATCTTTTATGCATATGCATAATTTCTCTCTGTACTTTAAGTATACTAAATCAAAACAACTATATTAAAGCTTATATTCCCAATGTCCTTCAGTCTATACAAATCTGCAGTCTAACAGCCAGATCAAAAAACTCCGAATATCATTATAAAGCTGCTTCTGAAGACTTTAGGCAAAGAAAGCTAAAAATATAGTTTAAAAAATTTAAATTATAATATGTATTTCCCTTTACTGGGAAGATATAGCTTAGCATTTTCTTAAGTAGCACCAATTATTGTACAGTGCTAAAATATAGCAATAACTTAAAATATTACTAAAATATAAAGGGTACTTTACATATATGCCTGGTGATGTCAAACTGCTATGTTTCTAGAGCTTCATTGTTTTTAAAAACCTTATTAAAATTATGAAATACCATATAAAAGAATACCTATAACTGACATAGCTTTTAAGGTATGGTGAGACACGAATACCTTTAAAGCTTCACTTGGAATCTTTCTCTCTTTCAGAATTTATCACTAATTTGAATTTTGTTAATATGCCTCTGCTTTTTATGGTTTTATTTTTTCCTTTGAATTATTTTTGTATTTTTAGTATGTCTGCTTTTAGAAACTCTAATAAAATAGAAGTTTGTTAATCTGTTTTAAGTTAGGACACTAAGAAGGTTAGGACTGTGCTTTTACGTAAAATGTGACAAGTTCTAAGAGAATGCCTAAAGGGTTCTCTTGAGTAAAGTTTATTAATATTATTACACCTTCACTGAGACATCGATTTTGCCTGTTTAAAGACCTTATAAATTTAATTCCTGTTACTTAAGACTGCTACAATGGTTGGGAATGCCAAGGAAATGCCTTTGTAAAAGTCCGATGGTATATGCAGCTGAGGGATTCACAGACTTAAAAGATCCCAAAGTAACATTAATGGTCATCATATCCAACGCCTTCACTCCCTTTGTGAAAAATGCAGCCCAGAAAGTTTGAATGAGTTGCCTTAAGTTATAGAGTTAGTTAACAGGAGAGCCAAGGTTAGTTAGTATTAAAGTCACGTAGAGTAGCAGTTTTCAACTGAGGACCTCTCAGAGGATATTTGGTAATAACTGGAGACACTTTTGTCACGTTGGGAAGGTGCTCCAGAAGCCAGGGAAGCTGTTGAGTATCTTCCAGTGTACGGGACAGGTCCTCACCACAAATAATTATCTATTTCAAAATATAAACAGTGCTGAGGTTAAGAAATCCTGACTTAGAACTATACTTGGTCACATCTGTGTAATCAATTTTTTACTTAATATAAGCATTCTAGGAAAATAACGTTAAAATAGGTTATTTTGCTTTGGTCAAACAAACTGTCAGGCAAATTTAAGGGTCCCATTTATTTGATTCTCCGTGAGATGGAAAATAATAAATGAAAGAATACAATATACTCACCAGGAGCCAAAACCCATGGGTCTCCTATCATAATCTGGCAGATCTGGAGCAATCTTACAAGCCTGCATGTTCAGGTATTTAAATATGTGGATTTTGCCTTTTATACATATCTAAATAAAGTAACATATAGAAATAAATTATTTATATGAAATATATGTGTACCCAAACCTTTTTTCCTTCTGCTTCTTTTATTTTTTTTATTTTAAATTTACTTATTTTTTTACCTGAAGGAGCCCCTGCCTTTTAAATCACAATCAGCTTTTTATTTAATGTATATTGGAAATAGAAGGTATTTCTATTAAGTATGTATGATAATATTAAAAATTAACTGATTATAACACATTATATCATTTGTTACCTTAGGTGTTTAAGTGATATAAATGTAGGTTTTTGTTTTCTAGTCACTAATAAGTTTTAGTAACATAATATACATAATTCATGATTATAAACACTGTTAGAATACCAAGTAAACTTATATTGACCAGTTAGGCACGGTCAGAGATTTAAAGCATTGCTCCCCATGGATTCTACTGTCAACTTTTGTTTTTAGAAATCCAACAATCATGTACAATTATGTTTTCAATCTTACTTCCTGTAAGAAAGAAAAGCAGGAAATGATTAAATATTAAAGTCATATATAGTTCTGTTGCCACCTATTTATTTCTGTCCTACAAATCAACATAAAAACTCTTTAGGGATATGAGACCTTTCTGTAGTTCTGAAGTTTACTCAAACACTTTAACAGCTGCCATACAGACACTTGTAAGAGGCTACGGTGAAAAATATAAGATAAAAAGCTTTTTAGATTGTGGAATGTCTAAAATCTGTATGTAAAGCTCCCTTATAACAACTTCATTAAGTAGTTTCATTTCAGTCCAAACTGAGTCAATGAGGAACTTAAGATTTTAGAAAACAGGAAGGTACAAAGACAACAGCCATGAGAAATACACTGATGATCTTTAATTCTGTGAGCTGAGTATTTTGTCTTTAGCATTTACATTGTCTTCATTTAAGTTTTACTAGAAAGAAATAACTCAAATTTAACTGGAAAAAAAAAAACCTTGAAGGAAGAACCCTTCAAATGTGAAAAAGTCAATTTAGTGAAAGGAAAAACATTTTGGGAACATTAATATCTCCCATCTCATCTACTTCAAGGCTTTTAAAGAAGACATGTGAGTGTGAATTTATTTTAAAAGAACTTAATCTCTGACAAAAAATACGTATAACTTACAACTTTTAAACTTCATCCTTTGTCCAAAAAGTTTATAACATACTTCAAATCAACTGTGGTTTACCTGTGCAGGAGGACATTGTAGTGGATTGTTATCTAGGGTGATCATCTGCAGGTGCCTGAGATTCCGGTAACAGACAGGAATTGTTGTAATTTTGTTGCAGGAAAAGTCTAACCTTATCAAAGGCAACTCTGCTAGTTCTGCAAGGAAGTAAGGTGGAAATAAACAATATTTCAAAGCTAGACATTTTTTTCTTTGAAGAAAAAATATAACTGATTTAACCTAAGTATTTACGTCCATCCTTTCTTAGTGATTAACTGATACATAGCAAAGTGTCATTAAATGAAATCTAGGTGTTTAGGGATGGTAATATTAATGAAAAGCAAACTATTTGACCCCTTATGTTGTTGCTGCTGTTCAGTTGCTCACTCATGTCTGACTCTTTGCAACCCCATGGACTACAGCATGCCAGGCTTCCTTGTCCATCACCAACTCCTGGAGTTTGCTCAAACTCGTGTCCATTGAGTTGGTGATGCCATCCCTTCATCTCATCCTTTGATACCCTCTTCTCCTCCTGCCCTCAATCTTTCCTAGGATCAGGGTTTTTTCCAATGAATTGGCTCTTCAATCAGGTGGCTGAAGAACTGGTACTTCAGCATTAGTCCTTCCAGTGAATATTCTGGTTTGATTTCCACACTCTTCAAGGGTCTTCTCCAGCACCACAGTTTGAAAGCATCAATTCTTTGGCGCTCACCCTTCTGGTCCAACTCTCACTTCTGTACATGACTACTGGAAAAACCATAGCTTTGACTAGACCAACCTTTGTCAGCAAAGTGATGCTTTTTAATATGCTGCTTAGGTTTATCATAGCTTTTCTTCCAAGGAACAGGGTTCTTTTAATTTCATGGCCGCATTCAGTTTGCAGTGATTTTGGAGTCCAAGAAAATAAAGTCTGTTACTGTTTCCACTTGTTCCCCTTCTATTTGCCATGAAGTGATGTGACTAGATGCCATGATCTTCATTTTCTGAATGTTGAGTCTTAAGCCAGCTTTTTTCACTCTCTTCTTTCACCTTCATCAAGAGGCTCTTTAGTTCCTCTTCACTTTCTGGCATTAGGGTAGTGTCATCTACATATCTGAGGTTACTGAAATTTCTCCCGGCAATCTTGATTCCAGCTTGTGATTCTCCCAGCCCAGCATTTCACATGATGGATTCTGCATGTAAGTTAAATAAGCAGGGTGACAATATACAGCCTTGATGTATTCCCTTCCAAATTTTGAACCAATCCGCTCTTCCATGTCCAGTTCTAACTGTAGCTTCTTGATCTGCATACAGGTTTCTCAGGAAGCAGGTAAGGTGGTCTGGTATTCCCATCTCTTTAAGAATTTTCCAGTTTGTTATGATCCACACAAAGGCTTTAGCCTTTAGTGAAGCAGAAATAGATTTTTTTTTTGGAATTCCCTTGCCTTTCCTATGACCCAACAGATGTTTTCAATTTTACCTCTGGCTCCTCTGCTTTTTCTAAATCCACTTTGAACAATTGGAAGTTCTTGGTTCACACAGTGATGAAGTCTAGCTGCAAGGATTTCGAGCATTACCTTGCTAATATTTTAAATGAGTGCAATGGTGCAGTAGTTTGAACATTCTTTGGCATTGCTTTTTGGAATTAGAATGAAAACTGACCTTTTCTAGTCCTGTGGCCACTGCTGAGTTTTCCAAATCTGCTGGCATATTGAGTATAGCACTTTAACAGTATCATCTCTTAGGATTTGAAATAGCTCAGCTGGAATTCTACCACCTCCACTAGTTTTGTTCATAGTAATGCTTCCTAAGGCCCACATGACTTCACACTCTACAATATCTGTCTCTAGGTAAGTGATCACACTATCATGGTTATCCAGGTCATTAAGATCTTTGTCACACAGTTCTTCTGTATATTCTTGCCACCTCTTCTTAATACTTTCTGCTTCTGTTAGGTCCATATTTTTTTTTTTTAATTTTTAATTTTTTTTCCATCTCAGGTGTACATGAGTTCCCAATCTTGAACTCCCCCCAGGTCCATATTGTTTCTGTCCTTTACTATGCCCCAAAAAAGAAAGTCTTAGAAACTAGGTCTGATACCACAGAAAGGTGGTAATAACAGAAGGATCAGATGACAATCTGTATAAAAACAAGTTAGATGCATAGGTTTTCAATACCAACTATGCATGCTGCTTTTCATTCACAACAGGAATCAACGAGTTATCCTTTAGTGAAACTGAATGGAAAGCCTCTGAACTCAAGGACTGCACAATGGAAAGTCAGGATGAGTTGCCTGCTAAAAATGGAGGATTTAGGTGAAAGTCTACACACTTAGTGACAAGACCTCAGCACTTTGCTACACAACCTCACCCCATTCCCTAGCCTTGAATGGCAGTTAGGAAGATACACAATGTAGAAGAAAGAAAACATCTTTCTCTGGACAAACTATATAGTCCCATACAAAAGGCCTTTAGATACTGATATAGAGTTTCCTCCAATAAAATATCCAGCTTACTGCTTAATACAATTTCTGCCCAGTATACTTGGAATTTCTAATTAGCTTTGTATAAATGGCATATGACACACAAACATTTAGAAGAGTTTTCAACATACAAGAGAGAAATCAAAATATGCAAAACAAAGGAAAAAAAATGAGTGCAGAAAAAAACAGGTTAACCTACAGGAAACAGAAGAAAACTCTGAAAACTAGAACTAATGTCTCCAATTTCAGAAAAATAAAATACTAAATTACTGAAAAAGGAAAGGATTTTGTTTTTAAATCAGCAAAAAGGGTTCTTAGAGATGAAAAATTAGATGGCAGAAATTAAAAATTCAGAAGAATGGTTAGACTATAAATGGCTGAACTGTTACCACCTGGTTAAACAAAATGACAAAGAAATGAACAATAAAAAAGATAAGAAAACCATCAGATCAATTAAGAATCCACTATTCAATTAACAAAAATTCTCCAAAGAGAAAACAGGAATCAGAAGACAGGAAATTACCAAACAGATATAAAACAATTTCTCAGAATGAATGATGTGAATCTCTGGTGCAGGAATAATCACTGCAGATGGTGCCTGCAGCCATGAAATTAAAAGATGCTTGCTTTTTGGAAGAAAAACTATGACAAACCTAGACAGAGTATTAAAAATCAGACATCACTTTGCCAACAAAGGTCTATCTAGTCAAAGCTATGTTTTTTCCAGTTATCATGTATATGATTTATTAAAAACATGTGAAATTTCTCTTAAGAAGTTATGGCAAATGAAACTTCAAGAGACCCTACGTTATCAGTTAACAGGATCTAAACTTGTCATCACTACTCAATAGTTCTTGGAGCTTTTCAATGAAGAGTCTAGCCTTTAAAATCTACAACAGAACGGATAATGTGTATTAAATAAATCATTACATCTCAAACACTTGCTGTAACTTTTATACATTTTTGATGTACACATCACTCTGAGAAAAAGGCAAAAAACAAAACAACTGTTTCACAGTTTCTTACCTTCAGGCAAACGTACTAAGTGATTTCTTCTTACATTAATGTCTCTCAAGGCCTCCAAATTACCAATTTGGGAAGGTATTGTTTGAATTTCATTGCAGCTCACATCCTATTTCAAAAAGATACAAAGTAAAGAACTGTACTGATATTACAAACTTGCCAGCTTTAAACTATCTGCAAAATGAGGTTTGGACAATATAATATCCCCCAGTTGTACAAAAATACTATGATTCTGTGTCCAGGAATAATTCCATAGTTTGTACTATAATTTGATTTTTTTAATGTATAGGCTTTTGACTGACGGAAGCAGTGACATTTTATTTTCTTGGGCTCCAAAATTACTGCTGACAGTAACTGTAGCCATGAAATTAAAAGATGCTTGCTCCTTGGAAGGAAAGCTATTATAAACCTAGACAGTATATTAAAAACTAAAGACATCACTGTGTCGACAAATGTCCGTATAGTCAAAGCTATGGTTTTTGTCGGCAAAGTGATATTTCTACTTTTTAATACACATACAAATATACATAAAACAATCAAAAAATGAAGTATTCACTTACAAGTTCCATTAAATGTCTGAGATGTCCAATTTCTTCTGGAAGTGAGACCAATTTGTTATTACTAGCAATTAAAACTTTCAATGGTAACTCACACAAGTGTACTGGCAATGTTGACAGTTGGTTCCGACTAAATGGGTAAGCAGAAAAAGAACCAAGTCAGAGCCCAACTCTCAGGGAGAAAAATAGCCATCTTTCTCATTCTGCACTCAGTATAATAACAAATGTAAATCTTACAAGAAAGAAACAGGATATTAGATTTGAGTTTGAAAAAACAAACAAATTTGACTTCAAGTTTGTCACTTGTCAAACTCACTTGTCAGCTTTGTTTTTTAGGTAAAGCATTTAATTTATCTGCATCTTACACAGATTCCTCATCTGTAAATCACAGGGTTTACAGGACTCTTGCACCATAAAACTCCTTTGCAAATAATGAAATGTCTCATAAGCAAATCATATTACTGTATTACAGTTAAATTTATACAGGAAAAAATTATTTTAAAATAGGGTAGATAACTAATATCCTCTCCTCTTCTTTCCAAAGAGTTTTAAACATTAAGAGTATTTGTAATTTACTTGCCTCATCATTACAGCATTATAAGCTAATGTATATAAACAACCCAAATATAGTTCTATGGGAAACAAGGGACAGATTGTGATTTCAAATATATCATACTAACTGAAGTATAGATAAGAAATCTTTTATCTAAATAAAAGTATACAAATCAGAACTGGAAGTAAAAAATACATCTATCATAAGGATAAAAATAAGTCAAAATTTTCCTTATGCATATTTAACATCTTAATCTTTAGTAACAA